>PVKB01007578.1:0-32049 GCA_004027205.1 Ctenodactylus gundi | reverse complement strand
CCTAATTAGACTTAACAACCTTACAGAAGGAAAAAGTGAAGTCCACAGAAGTCATGTGTAACACAAGGCAACGTAAGAACCAGAATACATCTAGATCCCAACCCACCCACATCCAATTCTACTCAGTGTTCATTTCTACTACAATGGTGGAAGGAGCAAAAGCACTTGGAAGCTGGAATGTGATTTCAGATATCTAATGTCTACTTGTCCTGAAACATTCTACCATATAAAACTTACATAAAAGCTCCTGAAACCTGCTACCAATACAATAAACAACTGATCTTGTCTTTGACTTGACTGAATCTCCATTTCTTTATTTCAATTTAATCTCCACAATTTCTCAGAACCTAGTATTTTTGCCTAAGACATTTAAAGCTCTGGATTCGAGAACGGTCTAACTCCCTCTAAAACATACATTTCAATAGTATTACAGATGGTATCAAAACTTAAGAATCAAACATCTGAAGCCATACATGGTGGCACACACCTATAATCTCAGTACTTAGGAGGTTGAGGCAAAAAGATCACAAATTGGAGGCCAGCCTAGAAAATGACCCTGTTTCAAAATAAAATTCAAAAAGGGCTGAAGGAGTAGCACAGTGACATAGCAATTATCTAGCATGTGCAAGGCTCTGGGTTCTGCTCCCAAAAAAGAACCAAGCTTTTTTTTTTTTTTTTTTTTTTTTGAAGCATTTTAAAAGCAGAGGCTGGTAAACTATGGCCATGTACCAAATCTGACACACAAACAATTTCTATATAGCCTTTCAGCGAAGAATGGTTTTAACATTTTTAAATAGTTGTTCAAAATCTACAACGCATATAAAATTCAAATCTTACATAGCCTACAAAACCAGAAATATTTACCATTTGCCCCTTTATAAGAAAAAGCTTGAAAATAAAATGTTTGCCAACCCCTTTCTCAGGGTTTTACTATGTATTTGCTTTCTAAACAAAAAAAATGCTTTCTTTTACACTACAGAATAATCTTCTAAGAGCTGGAGGTGCACCTCAGTGGTGAAATATGAGATTAGTATGTGTAAATTCAATCCTTAGCACACACACACAAAAAATCTTCCTTTCTAAAGAGCCTCAACGAGTTTTCACACTCAACTAAATTTTTAAACAAGGTATTCTACCTGTTCATTAAACATAATTTTTTTTAAAAATCTAGACAAATTCTAGAAAATACATTTTTGAAAATTAAATTACCTTTATTTCTTAAACACTTCTCCATCAGCCTATTTCTCCTACTTAACCCCACACCCAAAACATAGGGTATAAAACTAATAACTTCAGAAGAATTGTATACTCATTTCTCCAACTACTGCCCTCTACACATTCATTCTAAATAAAAAGCTTCAACATACTTTTGTTTCCCTTGCACTACTGGGGAGCAGACTCAGAAACACTCTACCATTATGCTATATCATCAGTCTTTCTTATTATTTTCAGACAGAATCTTGTTAAAATTGCCAACCACACCCTCAAATTTGCAATCCTATTTCAGCCTCCCTCAGTGCTGAAATTACAAACATGTGTACCACATAAAGTTAGGTTAAACATGTTCTTGATAGTTTTGCTTGAAGCTGGTGTTATTTCTAATCTACTAATCTTTATCCAGTCATTTTTTTTCTTTTTACATATTCCATTAGAACAGCTTAAAATATAGCATCACATTAGGTCATGCTATCAATTCCTATGATACACAAAAAGAAAATGTTCTCAATTAGCTAAATTAACTTTTTTTCCAAAACCTAAGATGGTCTTAGGGCATTCACCTTCCTGCTGAAACATTCTCCCCTTTCTTACCCAAAGAATGAAGAACTGTACTTAAAAAAACGAATGATTCTCTTCTACTACCATCTGCATATTGTCACAATTTATTCACATAATATTTTCTACTTTCCTCTACCAACTAATAAAAAAAAATCCTTTCTTTTTCAACACTCTAATATATTAACTTCTCATTTCTTCTCACTTCTTTTTCAGGTCCTTTGCCAAAACCTCAATCATACAAAAATTTTAAAGATTCAAGTATAAACCTTGACAGCAATTTATCAATTTCTCGCCTACAGAAAACCAAATTCATCTACTTCACTATTTAAAATATCACCAATTACATCCTTCTGGAGTCCTAAATATTTACCTCTCAATCACTAAAATTTATTACTTATTTCTTTAACTTAAAGAGGTATAGTAATATAATAAGCAGTAACATATATAATGCTGACACAGGGGTTTAAGGAGATGTGAAGAAATCTTTACAATAGCAAATTCAGATTTAAGATTAAACAATAACAACAAAGCCCTATGAGTCACTCTGATGAATTTTCAGTTAGAAATATTACGCAGAATTACCATATCTGATTTCATTACCTGGGCTATGACTGACTGATTTAATCACACAAATTTCCCAAATATTTTGATTATCAGAAATAGGTAATTTCAAAACAGTTCTGAATGCTCAATACACACAAAAATAAACAAACAACAAAATTTACATTTCAAAATACTTTCACTCCAGGAAGAGTTTAAATTATTTGGTTCAAAAAGAATACTGAATACTATCAAATAACTCTTGATAACATAGAAAATCATTAATTACTTCTTCAAAAACAGACAAGAGATCAACATTTTTATCACTTTTATGGCTGTAAAACTGCATTTTTCAACTAATTTTCCACTGCAGTATTACTTTTGAAAAATTCAAATATAGGAATAGTTATGAAAGCTCTGAAACATGCATGCAAACATTACACAACCATTGAGAAAGTACACAAGAGTTTATAATTCCATGAAAATACAGAACCCAACGTATTATAGCTATTATAATCACAGCTATATTTTAAAAACTATTTTTAGGAAAAAGTATTACAAGGAAAGATATCAAAAAATTAATGGTAAAAACGTTAAGTAGTGGTGGAAGACTACTTCTATTCCTATATTTTCATAAGCATAACTCCTACAATAAAAAAGTTTCATATCTTTTAAAGTTCTATATAAAAACATTTTAATGACATTTCCTAATCTTTCAGTATTTCCATTATTCAAGTATGGCTGATAGCATCCCAGGAACCACAAATCTTATCTGAAGAAAAAATTAAATAGCCCATCATTTCTATTCATAAAATGACAAGAGTGCAAAATTTGGTAATAACTGGAAGAAATAGGACAAATTTTCAATTCAGGACTGAATGTTACCATGATAAATCAAATTTAATAGAATCTATTAAAATCTACTTTTCTATCAAAAGATAATACCACAAAAAAGACATAAGAAAAAAAATACAACTAAGTTTGCATTTCCCAAATTATACATGCACATTAACTCACATAATAAGGGCCACCAGCATTACAAGATAAGACTTAAGTGTTCTTCACAGGCAAATAAGAAAACAGCATGTACTCACTTGTGAAATATGATTGACTGACGATTCCATCCTCCGTAACTGGGATGCCTGGATATCCAGCATCTGCAGGACATTGTTGGCCAAGGTGTTTATCAGATAGGCAACACTTGCTAATGACTGAGTTGTGTAGGCTTTGGTTTCTTCAAGGGCTCGCTGTTTATCTGCTGACTAAGAGACAAAACAAACAGGTTATGATTACTTTAAAGACAAAGATATTTAAGCCAGGATGTGGCAAAGGCCTATAGTCCCAGCATGTTAGGAGGCTGAGACAAGAGGAGTTCAAGACTAGCCTGGGCAACTTAGCAACTTGACAACTTGTTTCAAAAATCAAAAATAAAAACTGGGTTATATCTCAGGGTGACTGTCCTAGGCTCAATCCCCAGTACCACAAAAATAAAATAAAGCACACACCTGTAATCCTAGGACCCAGGAGACTCAGACAAAAGGCCTGCAATGAGGTTCAGGAGAGCCTAGGCTATACTGTGAGTTCAGAACAGCCCAGACCAGAGCAAGATCCTGTAGACAAACTGACAGACAAAAATAGAATAAAATAAACTAAAATAAAAGAAATCCAATGGTCCTTTTGCACAATGACAACATGTATTTACTGTTTAGGAAAGGAGCATTGTTTGAACATATGAATTATAGCAGTGCAATACTGTCCTGAATTCCTTTTAATTCTAACGTGTAATGCAACTAGTGTGACTATACAGACCTAACTAAAATATTACTATAAAATGATAAATGAAAATGGCTATTACAATAAATAAAAATAATAAAAGATCCTTCATATCAAGCAGTTTGAGTGTAACAACTCTATAAAATATAAGTTGCCAAAAACTGTAAGTCTATTTGAAAAACAGAAGCAAAAAAGCAGCTAAGTGATTACTTCCAGGGTTGTAAAACAAAGCAATGTTACAAATTTTATGCTACAAACTGCTAAAAATCCTCTTCCTGTCCTAACTCTGTAAAAGGATTGTGTGACTCAATGGAAAGTATTTAAGACTTGAAACCAGAAATCTTTTCTGTTAATAGAAACACTATCTGATGAAAAGGAGGCAAATTTCTTGTGAAGTAGCAATTAAAATAATCATGTAACAAAGACCATTTTTACTTGAGAAGAGTTAAGAATTTGCTTTCTTAGCTTTTTGCATGTGCGTGTCACATATGTGGTACTGGGGATTAAACTCAGGGCTTTTGCTCTGAGCTACATTCTCCACATCTTTTTTTTTTTTTTTTTTTTTTTTTTTTTTTTTTTTTTTTTTTTTTTTTTTTTTTTTTTTTTTTTTTTTTTTTTTTTTTTTTTTTTTTGAGGTTAGGTCTTACTAACCTGTAAGTTGTCCAGGCTGGGTTTAAACTTATTAAACCTTGCTTCAGCCTCCCTGAGTACTGAATTGTAATGGTGCATTATTTCTGTTCTTTTCTAATCTAATACTTAGTATTTTATATTATCAAAGCTAAAAACTCAAAAGAATTAGGATGTATGAAAATACCACACTGAAATTCAATGTTCTGCAAAATAGTCACTAATAGAAACATATTAAGTATTAAAAATAAATTTAAAAAATAAACAAGAGTTGACACCAAATGTGGCTAAATACTTGAAAATAAACGTAATGGTGGGTTGATAAGATAGCTAACCAGAGGTGCCTAGTACATTTTCCTGTAACCCACCACCCCCAAAAAAGAAAAATAGCATCTGCCATTACAATGTTTGAGGAGGAATAAAAGAATGCAACAGGGATGTGGCAGAGGCACTGCAGTAAGCAGAGATACATGACAGCTTTATATGAGGTATTATTGAAAAATATGGCAAATCATTAAATTTTTAAATGTGAAAAATGTATTGCTATTAATTCCCCTCAAAATATTCAGCTGGGTGGCAACTGGCAGCAGCATTCACCATTATTGTTGATCACACGTGACAAAGACAAGAAAGAATACTTCCAGAACTGCTTCAGTAGACAACAATGAGATAAATATGTCTGATGCAAAGGGGGAGTAACCAAGAAGGATTACTGGGAATGTAGCAATGAGTAGCATGATAAAGCATTGCAAAGAAATGATGTTAGAAGGCATGGTGGCACAAGCCTGTAATCCCAACACTTGGAAGGCCAAGGCAGAAGAACTGTGAGATCAAGGCCAATCTAAGCTACATGGTCAGTTCAAGGCTAGCCTGCCTATACTACATAATGAGACCTTATCTCCAAAAAAACAGATAATTTTAAACAAACAAGAGCATAAAATACAAACAGACAAGTCAATTACATTAGAAAGATTATGCTATGAATGAGAAAAACACTGCCAACCAAGAGTAGTGTATCTAGGAAAGTTATACCTAGGAATGAAAAAAAAAAAAAAAAAAAAAAACAAAGGCTTTCCAAGACAACCAAACACTGAAGGAATTCCTCACCTCCAGACGGGAACTGTATTCAATTCACTGATCATAAAAAGCAAAACATAACACCAGTTACATTCATATTTATACTATAGATCAAATGAGCCTAAGAGCAATCATCACAGAACATTTCATCTGACAGTGGCAAAACACATATTCCTCTTATCAGCACATGGAAAGTTCTACAAGATGGAGCATGTTAGGCCACCAAACAAGTCTCATCACATTGAAAAAAGAAAACTAGTATCATAGCATGTATCTCCAATGACAAGAAAAAATTGGAAATCAACAAGATAATATTTAGAAACTCCATAAATACATGAAAATGAAACAACATTCCAACGAACAACCCATGGGTCAATAAAGAAATCAAAAGGAAAATGTTTAAACTTCTGGAGCTAGGTAGGCCCAGTGGTGCAGGCCTATCTATGTGCACCACACTCTGGAACCAAGGTAAGAGGATCGCAAATTCAAATCCAGCTTGGATAACTTAGCAAAAACCTGTCTCAAAAAAGGGGGTGGGGAGAGACTGAAGGTCCAGCCCAGTTTAAAAGCCCTGGACTCAATCCACAGTACAAGAAAGTAAAAATAATAAAAGTACTTGAAATGCTAAAAATGAAAACATAACATGTTCAGCCTGTTAGAAAATTGAGCACAACAGCACACACCTGTAATCTCCACTCTAAAAATTCTGAGGAAAAAGTATCATGAGTTCAAGACCAGCCTGAGAAACACTAAATCTCTCTCAAAAATAAATAATAATAAATACATAAAACCTATACAACACATAATGTTGTGGTCTGTATCTAGACTGTCATGTATTTGGATATTGCAAAATGTCTATGTGCTCTTTAAGATGTAGGGCTTGCAGAAGTGAAGGAGGGGTGGCAGCAGAACAGTAGGGCTTGGCACAGACAGGGCAGACCACTGGGGCTGGACCTGAAAGGGGAGCTCTGCCCTTCTTTCCTCACTGGGCTCCCATCTGCCATTTTATGAAGAGCTCTTCCACAGCAGCTCCATCATGTGTGCTCACCATTGCTAGCCACCCATGTACAGACTATGACTTTCTCAAACTGTGAGCTAAAATAAATCTTTCTTCTCTTAAATTGTGGATGTCAGGTGTTCTATCCCAGCAATGAAAAAGTAACAAAAGACCAAAACTGGTACCAAAGAAATGGGGTCATTGCTGTGACTTCTGCCTAACCATGTAGTTTAAATTCCTTTGGACTGGAATGCAATGAGAGTTTGAAGATGCCAACTACAGAAGTCTTAGAATGCTATAAGGCAAGCTTTTGGGAAGATGCTGATCAGAGCTCAGAAAACACAGAACACCAGGTAAGTTGCAAATTACAAATGCTGGGGTCAAGAAGTTTCAGATGGGAAGAATGACTTTAAGGATAATTAGTCTAGAAACCACATATACTATGCTGTGGCCGAAAGTGTATCAGCTTTTTTCCTTCATCCAGAAAGTGCCTGAAACTTAGATTAAGGGTGGTGGACTACTTCATCTGGTGGAGAAAATCTCAAGCACCCCAGTGTTCACACCGTAACTTTGCCATTGCTTATTACTCTTAGCCAACTTTATGACAAAAAGCAGGGCAGAATGGCAGAGAAAAATGATACAAAAAGTTTTCAGTTTTACCAGACAAAAAAAGCCTGCAAAGGTGGACCAGAAGAAGTGAAGCCAGTGGGCCAGTGAAGTTAAACAGCTAAGCATTAAGTACCTGGAAGCAGGACTATAAAAAGATCCCTTGAAGGGAGTGTCAAGAATCAGCAAGACTGCACCTTGTAGCCAAGGGTGGAAGGACAAGACTTTACAAATAGCCAACATATTCTATAGGGCCAAAGAGAGAAATGCTTACCAGAGTTCAGCCACATGGAGTTCATCCATTTAACAACTTAAGAGGCCTTAGCAGCAATAGTCCAGTGGGACCAGACTGCTGCTCAAGCTGCTGGTGGACCCTGCATTTATTCATGTAGTGCTGATTTAACAGGCCTGCAAAGTGCGAGAGCTTTGGGTTCATGAAGGCTTTCAGACAGATTTCAAAAGAAGGTCTTGAAGGCCTGGTAGTGTGCCCCAGAAAGGACAATGCATGAGGTTGTAAAGGTGGAACCAAAAGTGCAATGAAGACCCCAGAAATTTGGAGATGCCAGGAACACATACTCTTTGTAGAGAAAGGTTATATGTTAAAAACAGATACAAAAGTAATGCTCCAGAACCACGCAAGCCCTTTGGAGCTCACATGTCCCCTGCTTTGCAGCAAAAATCATACAGAGCTACAAAATCTGATAAAACTGAAGGACGTGATTATTGCTCTGCTGGGTTTCATTCCTACTTTGGTCCAACTGCTTTCTATCCTCCTATTCTGCCTTTCTTGGAATGGGACTGTTTACCCTGTATACCTGTATGTTGGAAATGCTTAGCTTTTGATTTTTACAAGACCTCAGTTAAGAGTTTGCCTTGCATCTCAGGAGACTTGGACATTTTAGAATTGCTAAAACTGTTTAGGCAGGCAAATCTTAGAGACACACTGAATGCATTTTTGCATAAGGATGTGGACATGACTCTTCTAGTTATACTTTGGGTCTAGAGTGTCTCCCAAAAGTGCTGTTAGGAGGTGGGGCCTGACCAGAGGGGACAGAACACTGGGACTTGAATCACAAAGGGCAGATCACTCAGACAGGACTTGGAAGAGGAATTCCACTCTTCTTTCCTCCCTTGGACCTTACCTGCTATTCCCCAAAGAGCTCTCCAGCAGTGCTCCCACCAAGTATGTTGACCACTGCAGCTGCCCACATACAGACTGTTGACTTCCCAAAATTGTGAGCTAAAATAAATCTTCACTCTCTTAAATTATGGGTGTCATATATTGTGCTCCAGCAATGAAAAACTAAGACACATAATAAAAGCAATACAGAGATGGGTGTTTATAGCAGTATGTTCCTATACCAAAAAAAAAAAAAAGATTGCCAATAACCAATCTATTGCTACAATTCATTTAACTAAAAAAGCAGAGAGACAAAAAACAACCCCTAATCAAAGACAAAAAAATTAAAGAGTAGAATAAAGTAGTAAATTTTCAATTCAAAAGATCAGTGGCATAAAGACTTTTTTTTTTACGTATCACCTTTTTCCCCGTCCCACCTTCTTCCCCTCCCTTTCCCTTTCCTTCTGCACAAAGTCCATCTTTATACTTTCTTCCATATCTCCTACAGTTTCTATGGTTTGATTTTCTTATATCAAAGAAACCATATTGATACTTAACTTTCTGGATCTGATTCACTTCTCTGAGCATACTGGTCTCAACGTATAAGCATTTTCCTACAAATGACTCAAATCTGCTATTGTTTCTTGTTTGTTTGTTTTTTTTTTTTTGGGGGGGGGGAGTCTGTTGTTTTTTGAGACAGGTTCTCACTCTGTAGCACAGGCTGGTCCTCAACTCAGCATTTAGCCCAAGCTATCTGAGAGCTCACAGCAATCCTCTAGTCTCAGTCTCACAAGTGCTGGGATTACAGGAATGCACCAAAATGCCCAGCTTTATGTGGTGCTGGAGAATCGAACTAAGGGTGTTGGGCTTGCTAAGCAACCACTTTAACGCTGTGCCATTCCTCCAGTTCTCAAATCTGCCACTCTCAATGGCACAGTAAAACTCTATTGTGTATATACCACATCTTCTTTATCCAGTCATCTGTACTCAGACATAATTGGCTTCTTCCAAGATTTGGCTATTACAAATTGTGCTGCTATAACCATGGACGTGCATGTACACTATAGTATGATGACTTTAACTCGTTTGCAAGGATACCCAGAAGAGGTACAGAAAGGTCAAATAGAACATCGATTATTAGTTGCTGAGGAATCTCCATACTGTTCTCCAGAGTAGTTGTACCAGTTTAAGTGCCAACAACAATGGAAGAGGGTTCTTTTTTCCCCCACAGTCAAGCCAGCATTTACAGTTTTTTGAGTTCTTAAATAGCAGTCCTTCTTACTGGCATTAGATGGAAACACAATGTTGTTTTAATTAACATTTCACTGATGGCTAAAGATGTTGAAATTTTTTTCACGTATTTATTGGCCATTCAGACTTCTTCTGAAACTATTTATTTCAGATTCATGTTTTCTGACTGGATCTTTTATTTTGGAGTGTCTAATTTTTTTCAGTTCTTTGTACATTCTTGCTAACAGTTCTCTGTATAAGAAGCTGGCAATTTTTTTTTTTTTTTTTTTTTGCATTCTTGGGTAGTCTCTTCACTGGTGATTGTTTCCTTTGCTGTAGAGATGCTTTTCGATTTCATATAATCCTATTTGTTGATTCGTAGCGTTATCTCTTGTGCTTCAAATGTTTATTGAGAAAGTCCTTGCCTACACCTATGTTTTCAAGGAATCTGCCTTCCTTTTCTTCCAATAAGTTCAATGTTTCCATTTTAATATCTAAGTGTTTGATCTTTTTTTATTTGATTTTGGTGCATTGCCGAGAGTTGTGGGTCTAGTTTCATTCTTCTACACCTGGTTAGCCAGTTTTCCCAGAATCACTTTTTTAAAGGGGCTATCTTTAGTTCAGAATATATTTTTTATCCCTTTTTCAAAGTTCAGATGGCTAAAGATAATGAAGGATGTTTGGGAATCCTTAATTCTATTTCATTGATCCATCTGTCTGTTTTTGTGCCAATACCATGTTGTTTTTAGCACTGTTGCTGTATACTATAATTTAATATCTGGCAGCATAAGGCTTCCTACTTTTATTTTGTTGCTCAAGATTTTGGCTATTCTGGGCCGATTGTGGTTTCATATAAATTGTTGTATCATTTTTTCCTAGTTCCATAAAAGCAAAAGAGGGCTGCTGGTACCTTGACTGAGGTTACAATGAATCTGTGTATCAGTTTAGGTAGTATGGCCATTTTGACAATATTGCTTCTGTCTATCGAGAAGCATGGATGTATTTCCATTTTCTAAAATTCTCTTGGATTTTTTTCAGAATATTGTAGTTCTCAGTATACAAGTCCTTCACTTGCTTCATTAGGGTGACCTATAGGCATTTAATTTTCTTTGAGCCTATTGTGACTGGGATTGTTTTTCTGGTCTCGGTGTTTTCATTGTTGCTGTAGAGGAATGCTACTCATTTCTGTGCATGAATTTTATATCCTGCAACTCAGCTGAATTTATTTATTAGTTCTAAGAGTCTACTGGTGGAGTTTTTGGGATCATGTCATCTGCAAATAGTTTGACCTCTTCATATCCTATGTGTATTCCCTTTATTCCAGTCTTGTTGGATTGATCCAGCTAAAGTTTCAAGCACTGTGTTAAACAGAAGTGGTAAGACTGGACATCCTTGTCTCATTCCTAATTTGTAGACAAATGCTTTCTGCTTTTCCCCATTAAGAATTATGTTTGCTGTAGGACTGTCATAAACTGCTTTTATTAGTTTAGTTGGGTCCTTCTATACTTATTTTCATCAGTTTTTATCAGAAAGGGGTGTTATATTTTGTCAAAGCCTTTTTGCATCTACTGAAATGATCATGTGTATATTGCATTAATTGATTTGTGATTGTTGAACAGGCCTTGCATCCCTGGCGTGAAGCCAACTTGGTCATGGTGTAAGATCTTTTTAATAATTCATTGCATTCTATTTCCAAGTATCTTGTTGAGGATTTCTGCATTGATACTCCTTATGAGAACTGGCCTATAGTTTTCTTACTTTCTTGGGTCTTATCTGGTTTGGGGGTGAAGATGATACCTACTTCCAGAAAAGAGTAGGGCAGTATTCCCTTTTCAATTTCATGGAAGAGTTTAAGAAATATTGATACTAAATCTTCCCTAATGTTCTTTAAAAAATCTGCAGTGAACCCCATCAGGTCCTTGGCTTTTCTTGGTAGGTAGAGCCTTTATTACTGCCTGAATTTCATCACTGGTTATTGCTCTATTCGGGGTTTCTATATCCTCTTGGCTCCACTCTGGCATGTTATACATGTCAAGGGATTTACCTATTTCCCCTGAGTTCATGAATTTGCTGGAACATAGTTCTTTGAAACAGTTCCTTAAAATTATCTGGATTTCAAGGGTCAAACACCTTTTTCATATCTAATTGCATTGATGCGGATTTTTTTCTTTTTTTCGTTCCTTCCCTTGGTGATTCTGGCTAGAGGTTTATCAATCTTACTTAACCTCTCAAAGAACCAACTCTATGATTCATTGATCTTTTTTAGGTATTTCAATTTCACTGATCTCTGCTTTGACTCTTCTAGTTTCCTTCCTTCTACTACATTTGAATTTGACTTCCTCTTGTTTCCCAAGGACTTTTTTGTTTTGTTTTGAGAAAAGGTCTCACTGTTAGATAGGCTGGTCCTGAAATCACTATGGAGCCCAGGCGGACCTCAAACTAATGGGAATCCTTCTGCCCCAGCCTTCCAAGTGCGGGGAATACAGACACGAGCCACCACAACCGGCTTATGTGGTGCTGGGGAATCAAACCCATGGTCTTGAGCTTGTTGGGCAGTGTTTTAATCACCGAGCTATTCCTCCAGCCCCATTTCTCAAGGACTTTGAGCTGCATTATTAGATGAATTCCAGATTGCTGTTTTATTCATGTGCGCACTCATAGCTTTAAACTTCCCTCTTAATACAGCTTTCATTGTGTCCCACAGATTCTGGTATAATGTCATTTGTCCACAGTCATTTCACTTTAGGAAGTTCTTAATTTATTTGTTGGTTTCTTCTGTTATCCATTTGTTGTTCAATAATGTATTATTTAATCTCAATCTATGTGCATAGTTTCTGTAGCTTTGTTTGCGGTTGATTTCTAGTTTCATTCCACTAGGATCTAAAATATGAAGACAATTATTTCAACTCTTTTATATTTATTTAAGCAAGCATTATGTCCAAAGAGACAGTCTATTTTGGAAAAACTCCCAAGTACTGCTGAGAAAAAAGGTATATTTTGTTGATGTTGGATAAAATAGTCAGTAGATATGTTAGGTCCCTTTGTTAGTTCTGATGTTTCTTTGTTGATTTGTTGTCTAGTTGATCTGTTTGTGAGAGTGGGATATTAAAGTCCCCTATTATGACTGTATTGGCCCTTAATGTCCAACAGTTTCTGTTGTACATAACTGGATATACCTACATTGGGTACATATATTTTTATAACTGTATGCATTTCCTACTAGATTATTCTTTTTGCCAGTACATAATGATCATTTTGTCTCTTCTGATCTGTTTTGGTTTGAAGTTTGGAGTGTCTGAGAATAGCATATCTCTCCTGCTTGTTTCTGGGCACCAGTAGCATGCACTGTTAGTTTCTTCCCTTTTACCTTCAGTCTGTGGGCTTCATTGTGGGTGAAGTACGTCTCTTTCAGACAAAAAATTGTTAGGTTTGTTTTTTGATTCACTCTGACAATATGTGTCTTCTGACTGGCCAGTTACACCCATTAGCATTGAGAGTAATTATTATAAAATTGTTACTGAATCTTATCATTGTCCTGTTCTAGTGAATGTAGTTTTTCTTTTTGTTACACTTTCTCTTTAGATATTTCTTTCCTTGTATGTTCTCTCTGTCTCTAAGATTCTTTCAAGTATTTTCTGCAATGCATGGCCAGTGGTCCCAAATTTCATTAGGAATTCTTGGTCGTGACAATTTTTTACGTCCTAATTTTTTTCATCTTTTTATTTTTCCCCCACTGTTTTTATTAACATATATATGTAATACATAGTGTTTACAATGAATTTGGGTATATTGTGCACATATGTACGTATCAACTTTACAATCCCTCCCTATTTTTGACCATCCCACACACTCCCTATTCGTTCTATAGAATGTCTGTGTCCTGGATTTCCCAAATAAGAGAGATCATATAGTACTTAACATATTTAATCTTCTGCACCTAAATCACTTCACTTAAGTCACCACTCTAACTCAACTTCCTATTCCTCGAATGAGTCGTAATAGCCAAATTTTCATGCCTCTTCTCTGAATCCAACTAATCACTTCCTTTATTGGGATATTACTAGAAGTATTTTTTTTTCTATATTTTGCTATATCTTTGTAGCTATTCTTAAACCTGGCCTTACCTACCAGTTCACATTAGAAAATAACTACAAGTATGCAGTTCAAAAGACCAGTAAATTTGGAAAAGAAGAAAAAAAAAATTAAATTTCAAATACCTTAGCTGAATACTGGAAGGTACATGTTTGTACACTCACAGGGTTATCTTTACATCAATCAGTTTTCTTAGGATAAATTTTCACCAGTGACCTAATAAGTGAATTGCTACAATAAAACAAAGTTAAAACTATATCACATTGTTACAATAAATGAACTTAAATCTACACCACATAAATATACTAAAAGTAACAGATATGAAGGCAAATTCAGTGATTTCAGAATTTTTTAACTTTCATAACTTATTTACTCACAATTCACTGATTACTGACCTTCTGCAAGATTTGGTTTATAATTTTATCTATATATACATCCATATATTCATGCATTTGTATTCTTAAAAGATTTTGTCAATTCCCCACGTTGCATTATTAATTACTAATTATTCTATTTTGCATACTATACTATTACTACTAATAACGATGTGGGGAGATTTCACAGATTTTGTAGAACAGCTCGTACTGTTTTAAACGTGTATCAATCCAATTATTTTATTAGCAATCTACTTTTCTCATTACATTTTTCTCTTTACATGTTACCTTTCCTCCAAGCTGTTTTGGTGCTGCTTATGTTTCTGCCTCTCACAGAGGATAAACTCACATTCAACATCAAAAAAGTGAATTGCTTCATTCAACAAGCTTAAGATTTTATCAATTTGCTATATTAAATGGACTTAAATCCATATCACATAAGAATACTACAGTTAAAGCAATAGATAAATAGCTATGCTTAGTTATTTCAGTTTTTTACTTTCATACACTGTTTACTCGTATTTCACTAGTTACTAACATTTTGCCCTACTTGGTTTTTCCTTGTACCTATCAGTTCATTCCTAATTTCATGCACAGCCTTACTTTTTTTCTCAGCTCATCCTCCTCTAGCTGTTGTCGCTTTTTCTCTGGAGTCATTGGGTCATTGGCCTCGCTTTCACTTTTTAAGTTTCCTTTAAGTATTCTCTGCAATATTGGCTTAGTGGCTGCAAATTTCTTTAAGTTTTCTATATCATGGAAAGTTTTCTCACTCTAATTTAAAAGATAATTTTGCTGGATATAGCAGTCTTGGATGGCATTTATGTTCTTTTAGTGCTTGGGTGACATTGCTGCATGATCTCCTGGCTTTTAGAGTCTGGACTGAGAAGTCTGAAGTTATCCTGATAGGCTTATCTTTGTAGGTCACCTTCTGGTTTTCTCTTACCACATTCAGTATTTTCTATTTGTGTTGACTTTCTAGTATTTTAATTATGATGTGTCATGACGAGGATCTCTTCTGATCAAAGTTGTTTGGTGTTCTATATGCCTGCAATAGTTCCATGTTCATTTCTTTTCTTAGATTTGGGAAATTTTCTTCCATAATTTAATTAAACATGTCCTTTAAGCCTTCTGTTTTGTCCTCAGTCTTCTCCTGGACTTCCATAATTCTGAGGTTGTTTCTCCTTGAATCATCTATCCACCTTGTAATGATTTGCTTTTTTATTTACTTTGTGTTCTTCATGACCTGTATGCTGCAGCTCAGTCACTTTATTTTCTAGGTCTGACATTCTATTCTGAAGTTGTTTAATGTGGTTGTTTATTATTTCCTGTCTGTTTTTCACTTCCTGAATATCTGCACTCAATTTTTCTATATCTCTGTTGTGCTCTTTTCTAATTTCTTGTATTGCCTTCATTGTCTTCTGGAATATTTCTTCTTTGGTCTCCTCTATTTGCTCTTCAAGGCTTGCTTTTAGCTTAGATAGGTCTTGATGTAGCTCTTTCACTGTCTGTTTTATTTCCTGCTTTAATTCCTGCTTAAATTCAATGAATTTCTCATCCAAGAAGTTACCATTTTGCCATTTTCATCTTTGGATTCTGCAATATCAGTATACCTAGTATCATCTTCTGGGGTGTCAGGTCTTTTTGTAGGAGATTTGTTACCACCTTTCCCCATGGTGTTGCTATCTCTGGCTGTGTCTGGTGCACAGGAAAGAAGGGTTTGGTGAAGGCCCAGTCCTAAACGCCTCTGGAATCCTCTGGCCCAATGGACAGACAGGACAATGGAATTCCCAGTCCTAGATGCCTCTGGAAGCCTCTGGGGCTCAGGATTGACAGGGTGATGTAATTTCTTGGAAGCCTCTGGCTCATGGAACTAATGAGCGATGGACTTCCAGGTCCTAGATGCCTCTGGGGTGCAGGGCTGGGGCAAATTAGAAGCCTCTGGCGTGTACAGGAGGAAGGGGTGATGGTCCCCCTTCTGAGGTATCTTGTTCACCCCATCCACTCAGCAAAGTTCTCCCGTCTGTCCTGGCTTCCCTCCCCCAGAGCAGGGCTCTCTATCCTTGGAGGTGCTCCTAAGCCATTCAGGAGATCAGCAGCCTCTTTCCCCTCTTTTCTCCTCTCTGTGCCTCTTATGCCAGTTTCTTCCTAGACACTGTTTAAGGGTGACCCTAAAAGCCCCGATGTGCTCTTCTGAGCTTTCTTTTACTCCAAAGGGTTCAGTCTTGGGGTTTTTTTTTTTTTTTTCCTTTTTATAAATGGCTCCTGCTGACGTCATTGCCTGTTATGGCTGCTGAGTACTGCTTCTGATCTGCACTGCCAGGGGCATTTTCTAGGGGGAGCACACACTGTGTTTGTAGTACACACTACCCACGGGTTTGTTTTTCGGAGGCCGAGGCTACCAGCTGCCAAAATTTCCTACTTGTCCGGATCTGCGCTGACCTCAGGCTGAGGTGCTGACTCTGGACTTTCCTCCATCTGTGGTCTGTGGATGCCGGCAGTTCGGGTCCGCACTGAGTCGGCTGCTTCTTTCCTCCTCTTTCGATATGACTTCAGGATTTCTGACCTTCCTGCAGTCTCCTGCCCATTGTTGGGGTGCTCCATACTCTCCCAGGTCTATCAGATGTCCCGGAACCACACAAGATTTCCTCCGCCCACAGCTGCCTGCAGCTCCCAGCCATTTGCAGCCAGCCTGCAGCAGCTTCCTGAGATGCTGGGATTTTTTTTCCTCTGCTTTTGATGTTCCTTTGGAATTTCTGGCCTTCCCCTGGCCTCCTTTCAGTTGCTGGGGTGCTCCTCTCTTTTCTAGCTACAATGAACACACACTTTCTAACTAAACTTGACTTCTTAAGTGGGTCAATGAGAAGACCTTCTGCAGCTCTGTTACTCGACCGCCATCTTGACTGGAAGTCTCTCCCCTTCAATTTTCAAGGACCAATTTGCTGGATACAACAACCTGGGTTGACACTTGCTGTCTTTGAAATCTCAAAAGATTTTGCTCCAGGCTCTCTTGGTCTTTGAAGTCTGCACTGAGCAATCTGCAGTAATGTGAATAGGTTTCCCCGGCTTAAAATAAAGTCTGTTTTTATTTTGCTGCTTTAAATATTATTCTCTTTTATGTTGAATTTATCCAGTTTTAATTATGATACAGCATGACAAATTTCTTTGCTGGTTAAGGTACACTGGTGTTCTATAAGCTTTTTATACCTGAACATTAATTTCTTTTCATAGACCAAAGAATTTTTGTTGTATGATTTCATCAAATAAATTCCTTATACCTTCAGTGCAGTCTTCTGCAACTTATCCCAAGCTCATAATTTTGAGATTGGTTCCCTTTGCATTATCTATCAGCTATTGTATCCAGCAACTTTGCTCACTGCTGATTCTAGAATTAGTTGTGCCTAATCATAATATTTGTTTCCTTAGCCTTGTCTTCAAGGTCTGCAATTCTGTCCTCATAATGTTCAAGTCAACGTCTCCTTCTTTCAAATGAATTTTTGATATCCTGAATTTCAGCTAAAGTACTTTTCAAAATTTCCACTTCTCTAGCAAAATGTTCCTTCATTTCCTGCATTTCCTTATTTACCTCAGCCAACTTTTTATTTGAGGCTTCTATATGCTCAGTTAGCTTTGTATCCTTTAGGACCACTATTTGTTTATTAAGTTCCTCTTTAAGGCCACTGATCATTGCTTGCATTTCTTTAAAAATATCTTATTTAAACTGGTTGCTCAACTCATTTATTTGCTTTTTGACTTCCTTCCCTATGAGTTCCACTATTTCAGGGCTCAAGACATTAGTTTCTGGGGTCTCAGATATTTCTGTGGATGTCCTGTTGCCTTGTCTTCTTCCCATGTTTCTGCTGTTGTGGGACTTCATTTTGAAGGTCTAGCCAACAGGTTTCTTTAAATGAGTATGAGGGTGTGTAGGATGAGCCAAAAGTCCTGAGTTCTGTACTGGGAGTAGGCAGCAAAAGAGGACTTAACAATCCAATGATCTCTGATGTGTCTTGATGACACCCAGCACCCTCAGCAAAGCTCTCCCACCTGTCCTGGCTTCCCTCCCCTGAGAGTAAGGCTCTCACCCTTGGAGGTGCTCCCACTATCACCTGAACCATTCAGGGAGTCCAGTCGATGGCCTTTCTTTTTTCTCTTCTTAACTGTCTCTGTGCCTAGGTATTAAGAGTGTCTCAAAAACCCTGTGATGTGCCTATCTGAACCTTTTTTTTACTCTGAACACTTCAAGCTCAGGCTTTTTTCATAAAATGACTTCTGCCTATATCACTGCCTGTTATGGTTGCTGAGCACTGCTTCTCCCAAGCTGATCTAGGCTCTAGCAGGCCTTGTCTAAGGAAAGTTCATAGTGCATTTGCAGTTTACACTTCCCACAAGCTCATTTCTGGAGGCTGGGGCTACCGGTAGCTGTCAATTCTCACTTCTCTGATCCATGCTTACTTCAGTCTGAGGTTCCAGGCTCTGTGCTTGCCTCCATTTGCAGATGCCAGTGGCTCTCAGCCATTCACAGTAGGCCTGGGGCAGCTTCCTGGGCTGCTATTTTACTCCACTTCTGATGTGTCTTCAGGATTTCTGACCTGCCTATGGCCTCTTTTCAAGAATTGTTCGGGAACTCCTCCCTCTTCTATGTTGAACAGGCAGCTTTTAACAACAATCTCAATTTTTTATATAAATACACAAGGAGATATTATGCGGTTCTGTTATCTGGCTGGCATCTTGCCCAGAAATTTATAAAGACTTTTGTTTGTTTAAGAAAAATTTGACAAACCTTTAGCTAAACCAAGAAAAAAGCAAGAAGACTCAAATAAAATAAAAGATGAAAAGTTTACAAGAGATATCACAGAATTATGAAAGATTTTTAGGGATTATTAAAAATAACTATATGCCAATAAGTTGGAAAGCTTAGAGGAAACAGCTTAATTTCTGGATACATATTATAACCTACCAAAACAGAGCCACAATGAAATAGATGAACTGAATGAACTATGTAATGAGACTGAATCAATAATTAAAGGACTGCCAACAAGGACTGTCTAGGATTGGATGGTTCCACTGTTGAATTCCGCCCAAAAAGAACATATATATAACCTATATGATACATATAATTTCACATATATGATGTAGACATAAATATATACAATCTTTTGCTAATAGTAGGAATTGAACTCAGAGTTTCAAGCATGCACCTCTGTATTAACTATTATTTTATTCTGAGATGGGTTTTCTGTAAGTTGCCCATGCTGATCTCAAATGTATGAATAACATATTCACACCAAACTATGAACCAATATGTATTACAGTACTGTGCAAATAGAAAACTTCTAAATTCAGTTTGTAATTGCCTAAATATGCTAAAGGGGAAGGACAAGTACTCTTCAGCCACCCACTAGTACAAGTCCATAGCATATTCCAGAACACCACACAAAATAATTTAAAACTCTAAACACCACACCCAAGTTTCTGAAACTGAGCTTCCTATTAACCCAATTCAATAAAAGGCCTAGAAGTTACTTTCCATTCAATAGTGCTCAAATTTTAGTTTATGATTTAATTAGTCCTATGGTTCTCAAATCATAATTTGTACTTCTGTACCTTTGTCTGACAACTGAAAGTCTGCCTTGAACTTTAAAAAAATCTCTGACTGTGATACTCTTTAACAAAGTACTTTGTCAACAGACATTTAAAATGTACAGGATGAGGGCATTACTCAGTGGTTAAAGCAAGTAAAGACTACCCGAGTGTCCAAGCACACTTCTATAACCCCAGCTCAGGGGAGGTTGAGGGACAAGGATTGCCATGAGTTCAAGGCTACAAGGTAAGGTCAGTATCACCCTGAACTACAGAGCAAGACCCTGTCTCAAAAAAAAAATTTTTTTTAATGTGTACATATTTCAACGCCCAAACTCACATTTCCCCAATGGTTATGTAAAGTACTATGCCTTACACATCTTTTCATCACATTACACACAATTATAGTTTACCTGTTGAAGTGTATCAACTTAAGGTGTATTATGGTTCTTACCTCAGGAGAGGAAAAGAGGACCAGAGAAATAAAACAGCAGTTATAGCACTTGCCTAGCAAGCACAAGGCCCAGAGTTTGATTCCCCAGCACCACATGAGCCAGGTGTGGTGGCATACACCTGTAATCCCAGGCCTCACAAGGCCGAGGCAGGAGGATGACTATGAGTTCAAAGGCAATCTAAGGCTACATAATTCAGGACTAGCTTGGACTAGAGTGAGAATCTGTCTCAAAAAATAAAACTTTTTTTAAAAGGAGGGGAAGATGAAGAAATGTAAGAAGAATGTTTGAATCTCCAAAAATTCTGGCACCAACCAACCTACAATGACCATACTGCTCACTTTCTAAGAAAAAAAAAATTAACTTGTTTCTCCATTGACTTCTGAGACTGTCAGCGTGAAATAAAAAGAATAAGAATTATATATCCCTTAGAGAAATTTTAAAATGTAGTATAACTAACATTAGGTTTCTATATGTTGTGGTTTGAATCTGTAGTACCTCCCCCCAAAGCTTCATGCAGTAGATGCAGTAAGAGCCACGTGTTGTTGAGAGGTGGAGGTACCTGGAAAAGTCAGACTTTGGGGCTTGACTTAAAGAGTTGTGTGCTAGCTCCTCCCTTCCTCCTGCACTTGGCTCTGTTCTGCCATGCCATGAGTAGTTCTTTCTCTGGTACCAGTCCCACATGTGGTTCTACCATTTCTAGCCATCCTCATGTGAATGGGCCATATGACCTTCAGCAATTGTGAGCTAAAATAAATCCTTCCTCCCTAAAGTTATAGATGTTGGGTAGTCCATCTGAGCAACATAAAAGTAACTAAGACACTACAATCATCTTTCTAATTCACTGATACTAAGAAGGATCACAGATTTAGTAGAAATATGGAAGAAGGTTAATTGGAAAGGTGACAGGAAAAGAATGCACATGGGAAGCATGAGTGGGAACACGCAGATGAGAATGTGTCTCTGAAGATCTCATATACTTGAGGTTCATAATCTGTCTTTTTCTCCTTTTCAGCAGTACTTCTCTTACATAGTCCATTCTAGTTTACACAACTATACTGCCTCAAAAATATGCCATGAGTTTGGCTCACTGTATAAGTTACAACCAGATTAGATTACAGCTATTAGTTCTCATTTTATCAGTTCATCTAAAGTACTAGGCAACTTCTCTATACCCTCTGTGATGTAATTTAGTTCAATCAGTTCATTTCAAAATACCCTATTCACTGAACACATGACAGATATCATATTACATATGACTAGGATTTCACAGGAAGCACAGGAAATATGTCCTCTGCACATAAGAAGCTTTCATTCCAATACAGAGATAGAGAAAAAAACAAGTCAATATAAAATTAATAAGAAAACCAGGTGTGGTGGCCAACTCCTAACTACCCAGCTACTTAAGCTAAGGCAGAGGAACCACAAGTGAGAGGTTACTGCAGGCAAGTTACTAAAGCCCTCTCTCAAAATTTTTTTAAAACTTTTTTTTTGTTGTTGTTCTAGAGACCAAACCCAGTAAGTCTCCAATCCCTTAAAATAATATTTGTAAAAGAGCTAGAGTGGGAGACTACTTCCTTTAGCACACATGAAGTATTGAGCACAATCCCCAGTAACTAATACATACAAAAGCAAAGGTGCAAGCGTGCATGCACACACACGCACGCACGCGCGTGCACACACACACACACACAGGAATATGCACAGTATTTAAACAGAAATACTACTGTGGAAAACTCTGAATGGAGCCTCACAAAACAGATTTTGTGCTGCCAAGCAGGAAGGATAAAAGTTATTCTAGGCAGAGCAAAGAGTCTAAGAAAGGACAAACAACCATAAAAAAAAAAGCTTCCTAGGTCCAGAAAACATAAAAGTTTACTACTGATATAACATTAGTTCTCTAGTGATCCTATTTTAGACCAAGGCATCTGCTGGAATTTAAACTTAATAATCATTTTTCTTACAAAATTAAACAAAAATTTCACGCATGCAAACACCGTAGGAAGTTCATAGCTAAGTCACAGCATCAGACTCAACAATAGAGCTAGAGGAAGTGTTGTTACTGCACCTGTTCAATAAACTTTCAAGTGGGCTGTAGTAGTACGAATCTGTAATCCCAGAACTCTGGAAGGGGGAGGAAGGAGGATCATAAATTTAAACCCACCCTAGGCAATTTAGCCACTTAGCAAGACTTCTCTCAAAATTAATAAAATAAAATGAAATTTTAAAAAAGAGACTGCGGTATTAGCCAGTACAAAGGCCCTGGGTTTAATTCCTAGTACCACAAATAATAATTTTTCAATTCTGCATTCCAAAAAACCTTGTAACTAATAAAATGTGGAAAACAGATGCCCATTACTAAATTTTAAATAGGCTCCAAGATACACATGAATTATAAAACTCAAGTAAAAACTTTCTGCTAACATACTACGTAAACTATTAGAAATATACACATAGTATTTGCAGAATTGTTCAAACATTACTTTTTTCAATACATAAGAAATATATTAGTGCTTTGCCTCAAAACTCTCATATAAAGAAGGTGCTCTATAAAAAGAATAGTATGGGATTTAAATTAGGATGAGTTAAGTTAACCACAGTAAAACTTAGTAAAGAATAATTAGATAAACACAATTCACCAAGGAATGTACTCCAGGCAGACACAAACATGAAAAACATTCAGTTACACAAATGATGGGAGGAGAAATGACAAGACAAAAAATATCATTTCACTAGTGTTGAAAAGAGAATAAAGTTTTAAAGAATCATTCCATATGGTTCTAAATTTAATTCCTTATTATCTTGTTTTAACAGATGAAAAAGAATGCCAACTACTCTTTAATTTGTCAAGATCTATTTATGGCAAATATGAACTATATTCTGATGAGGCTATATTTTCCTAAATAAAAAGGATAAAAGGATGAAGAAGGAAACTTCTAGTTAGCAACCAATAAAAAGGAAACAGGGAACAACTTACAATAAATAAGTGATCATTATATAGCCATTATAAATGTTAGTATGTAACACAGCTAATTGTCACACATTACATAATTATATAATGCAATATGTACAATAAATGTACAGTATGAAAATATATTTTTTGAAGTACTCAGATTGAACCCAGAGCCTTCACACTGAGCCACAATCCACTTTTTAATTACTTTTAACCTTACTTTGAGACAGGGTCTCACTAAGTCACTGAGTTACAGAGGCTGAACTTAAACTTGCAACCCTCAGGTCTTCTGTAATCCACTTTCTGTGGATTGCAACAGAAAATATAAAGACCAAGAGCTAAAATATAAAGAAGGAATACCTCCTGATCAAAAAAGAAATTAACTTTTGCTGAGAAGAAAATGGAAGGTAGAAATAACTCTGATGACACTAAGAAGGATTCCACTCTGTATCTTGTGTTGAGACTTCATGGTGGTACCAAAAGAAAGAAGAACCAGTCAGGCCAGAGGAATAGTGCATCAGTTAAAGCGCGCCTAGAAAGCCAAGGCTCTCAGTCCAGTTCCACCAGCACCACATAAAATGGAAAAAGGTGGTGCATGCCTGTAATTCTAGCACTCAGAAGGCTAAGTTAGAGGTACTGTCATGAGTCTGAAGCCAGCAAGGGCTACAGAGTGAGTTTAGGATCAGCTTGCACTACAGAACAAGACCTTGTCTCAACAAACAATAAAACAATAACAAAAACAGTCATCTCTTCAGACAAGAATTAGACCATAAGAAAGAAGGTTAAGCTGGGCATGATGACTAAGGCCTGCTTTGCAACACTCTTGAGAAACTGAGGCAGCAAGAGGCTAAAAAGTTTGAGCACAGCCAGGGCAATGTAGAGACTTGGTCTGTCTAAAAATGAAAGTGGGAAAGAGTATAGTTCCTGGGTTCCACCACTATCACAACACAAAGGAAAAGAGCAACTGTTGGTGGTGGTGGTGGTATTGGTGGGACTGGTGATAATGGTTAACCTGGCAGTTCTGAAATACTATAATGTAGATAAAAAGGAAAAATCAGTAGCTTTCATCAGGTTCATCACACAGAACAATATACTACCAGAGTTTTATGGCTTGCCACTCTGGAAGATATGACTACAACAAACATTGTCTGACTCACTTATCTCAACAAAACAGAAGACAAGTAGTTATGTTTGAATTAACTTAAAAAATGAACAAAGAAAAAAATAAGCTCTGTACAAACGACAGTATTAAGACACTGAAGAGACAATCCACAGAATGGAAGAAAATTATCTAAAAATCTGAAATAATCTGGGTTTAGTATCAGAATATTCAAAGAACTCCTAAAAATTCAGCAACAACAAATTTAAAAGTGGGGAAAGAACTTGAATAGATATTTTTCCAGAGTTACACACAAATATATAGTAAGTAGAGGAAAAGATGCTCAAAATTACATTATTTAAAACTGCAAATCAAAACCAAGATACCTCTTTGGTGCTGGAGGAATGGCACAGCAGTTAAAAGCACTTGCTTTGAAAGCACAAGGCCCTGAGTTTGATTCCCCAGCACAACATAAAGCCAGGGTGCTGGCACATGCCTATAACCTCAGCACTCAGAAGACTGAGGCAGGAGAACTGCCATGCCTCCAAGGCTAGTCTGGGCTATATAAGGAGTTCAGGACTAGCCTGGGCTATCAAGAGAGACCTTGTCTCAAAAAGAAAAATAAATAAATAAAAATGAAAATTCCTCCTCATAAACATCAGAGAATATTAGTGTGTCCATTAATGTTTTATAAAAGTGGAAAATAAGGTTTGATGAGAAAGCAGCTCAATTAGAATCATTGCACACTGCTAACAGAAATGTTAAAATGATGCAGTGACTATGAAAAACAGCTTGGCAGTTAAAATAATTTAAAATAAAATTAGCATATGACCCAGCAATTCCATATCTACATATAATGCAAAGATTTGAAAACATGGACTCAGAAAGATATATGAACAGTGTTCACAGCAGAAGTCTTCAAAACAGCAGAAAGGTAGAAACAGCATAAATGTTCATCACCAGAAGAATATGTAGTATGTGCCCATATATTATAATGTATATATGTCAGTGCATTATTAAGACTTAAAAAGCAATAGACCAGAAGCAGTGTCACCTTCAACCTCAGCTACATGGGAGGGTGACACAGAAAAATCACTAATTCAAGGCTAGCGTGAGAAATTTAGATTACCTCAAAATAAAAATTAAATGGTTGAGTATGCAAGGACCCTAGATTCCATTCTGAGTACTGTACACCCACACACAGAGAGAGAATGAAACTCTTATTATATACTAAAACACAAAAACCATAAAAACATAATGCTAACAGCCAAGTACAGTGGTATATGCCTGTAATCCCAATTTCAGCCACTCATCAGACTGATGGTAGGATACCAAAATGGAGACTGACCTAGGGCAAAAAAAAAAAAAAAAAAAACGTTCTGAGTGAAATGAACCAGGTATAAAAGGACAACATTGGGATTCTATTTTCATAGGACAGTAATTATAGTAGAGGTGACTGGGAACTTAGAGGAAAAGCAAGTAGGAAATTTAACAACAGGTACATATTGTCTAGGATGATGAAAAAGTTCTGAAAATGGAAAGCAGCCATAGCTGCTCAAATACTGTGACTGGAAGAAATGCTACTGACATATAAATCTAAAAAGTGTCTTAAAAGTAAATCTTATGTAATTTTAGTGTATTTTACTTTATATGCACCTTATCACAATTACTAAACCAATAAAAAAAAGGTGACAGAATAATCTCTCAAGGGCACTATATAGGTTTACATACAAATTCTTCTGAATCCTCATGTCCTTTTGGGTTTACGATAAACCATATTCATGCCATGTCATTCATCATGTATTATTTGGTTATATGGAAATTTTCAAAATTAGAGCAGTCATTTGTAGATCATTGAATCAATGTCAAAAGAATATAAAATCCATGATTCTACTTTAACTCAAATAAGAATGTTAAGCATTTCTGAAACTATTTTTTAAAGATGTGTTTCAAACATTCTTTAGCTAAAAGAAATGGATGGCTACTAATTATGAGCTCACTAGCATGAACATAGATCCCATATTATTATTAGAGACTGAAATCTTTTTTTCTTTTACTTTTTCTTTTTTTGAGTAAGAGTCTTGCTCTGTAGCTCAGACTGATCCTGAACTCACTAGTGTAGCTTAGGCTGGCCTTGGACTCAGGACAATCTACCTGCCTCAGCCTCCCAAGTGCTGAAATTACAGGCATGTGTCTCCATAGCCATCTTTATATGGTGCTGGTGAATTGAACTCAGGGCCTTGCACTTGAAAGGCAAGCATTTTAATCACTGTGCAATTCCGCAAACCCTTAGAGACTGATTTCTTATATTTTTGGTAGTGAAATAAAAAAAAATGACTTAGGTTTTTATCAAAGCTTTACCATCATGGTGCAAACACGGTACTTAGCCACAAAAAGGTATAGTACAGAAGTATTGAAGGAGACACAAAGTCTTCCTACACATATAAACTTAAGCCAAACATGACAAGATTCTGTTGTCGCAAAAGATGTAAGACCACACCTTCACAATTGGTGTTTATCACTCGTCTCTTTTCTAAGAGCTTAAGACTAAATCTTAATTCATCACTTCAATCATGCTGGGTTTAGGATGCCTATAATTAGCAAAATAGGAATGTATTTAGGTCAGACTTCTACATTAAGATCAAGAAATTTAGAAGGAAATTCGTTTTACACAGTTACTTAAAGCCATGAAAACAAAGAATATTTCTATATCCCAAGTATATCCTAGAAAACAATATGCAGTACAAAGTAAGTGTCAAAATAACAGCTGACAAAGCCAGGTATTAATGGTGTGTGCCCATAATCCTAGCTACTTGGAAAGATAAAGCAAGAGGATCATGAGTTTGAGACCAGCCTGGGCAATAGAGCAACAAAACTCATTAAAGAAAAAAAGGACTAAAAGACATAGGGGTAGGCAAAGACTTTCTTGTCAAGTCACCAAGAGCAAAAGAAATTATCCCCATTATTAACAAATGGGATCTTGTCAAACTAAAAAGTTTCTGCATGACAAAGGAAACTATCAATATTGTAAAAAGAGATCCAACAGACTGGGAAAAAATATTTACCACCAACATCTCAGATAAGAAGCTCAGAACTAGAATATACAGGGAGCTGAAGAAAAGTAAACTTATCAAAATAAAGGATCCTATTGAAAAGCGGGCAAATGAGACAGTTCACTCAGGAAGAAATGCAAAAGGCCAACAAATACAAGAAAAGATGTTCAACATCTGTACCCTTAAGAGAAATGCAAATCAAAACAATGCTAAGATACCATCTCACCCCAGTGAGAATGGCCTACATCAACAATTCAAATAGCAATCAGCACTGGCTTGGCTGCCAGGAGAAAAGAACCCTCCTGCACTGCTGGTGGGAATGTAAATTCATACAAGCACTTTGGAAAGCAGTATGGAGATCTCTCAAAAGACTAGAAATAAATATCCCCTTCAATCCAGTGACACCCCCTCTGGGAATATATCCAAAAGAGGCCAAAACAACACAAAGCAGAAATATATGTATACCCATGTTTATAGCAGCCCAACTAATAATAGCTAAAATATGGAAGGCACCAAAATACCCATCAACAGACAAGTGGATACACAAACTGTGGTATTTATACACAATGGAATACTATGCATCAATAAAGTCCAACAGTGTGGAGGCCTTTGCGGGCAAGTGGAAGAAACTTGAGAATATCATACTTAGTAAAATAAGTCAGAAGCAGAAGGTGAAACATCGAATGGTCTCTGATATGAGAGGCCCAGATCACAACTCCTTTGGAACTTAAGAGGAAAGACAAAGTGAAAAAGAGGGGAGGGGAGGGGAGGGGGGGGGGGGAGGGGGTACGGGGAGGGACAAAAGGAGAATGGGAAAGCCCTTGTCACCTTGATGAGATATGAATATGCACAAAATGCCCAACCTCATTGTAAACCTTGAATTTTGCATGTATACATATCAATAAAATGGGGGGGGGGGGGAAATGAAAAAAAGGAGACCCACCTGAACCTGGTAGCTTGCAGGACTAGGACTTTCAAAAAGTCCCTCCTGCATAGGCAGGTAGCTGCCTCCAGAACCCCATGTGAAACTGGGAGCTCACGGGACAAGGCCTTCCAGTGTCCTGTCCCTCCTGTGTGCCACAGTCAGGAAGGTAGCTGCCTGAACCTGGGAGTTCAGAAAATGAGCCTTCATGTACCCCATCCCTCATGCATTCAGAAATGTCCAGATAACACTTAAAACAGAATCTAAAATAACCAAAAATATCTATCTATTGCTTTAACTATAGTATACTTATGTAATACAGATTAAGTTCATTTAATGTAGCAAATTGATAGTCTTAAGCTTGTTTAATGTAGCAATCCACTCATTTCATGTTGAGAGTGAGTTTATCCTCTTTGAGGCAGAAAGATAAGCAGCAACAAAAAACATGATGGAAAGGAAACACCTAAAGAGAAAGTATAATTAAAAATTTGGTATTTAAATCATTTAATTGATATTTCTAAAACAGTACCAGCTGCTTTATAAAATCTGTGAAATCTCCCCACATCATTATTAGTAATAGTATAGTAGTTACCAAAATGGAATAATCACATGCAACATGTAGAACTGATATAAAATCTTTTAAAAATGTGTATGCATGAATACATGGAGGGATAGACAAAATTATAAACCAAATCTAGCGAAATGTTAATTAGTGAAAGGCAAGTAAATAAATTATAAAAGTTAAATAATTCTGAAATAACGAAGAATGCCATTATATCTGTTATTTTAAATATACTTATGTGATATAGATTTAAGTTCATTTAGCGTAGCAACTTGAAATAGTCTTAAGTTTGTTTATTGTAGCAGTTCACTTATTCAGTCTTTGATGTAAGTTTATCCTAAGAAAACTGATGGACGTAAGTAATGATAACCTTTGAATATACAAACATGTACCTTTCACTACTCTGCTAAGGCATTTGAATTTAACTTTTCTTTTTCTTTCTCATATTTACTACCCTTGTCAATTACTTTGTTGTAGTTCTTTTCTTACACGGACTAATGGATGAGGACAGGTTAAAGAATATCAACAAAGATATAGCAAAATATAGGGGAAAAAAGAAATTTTGGCAAATATTCCAATAAAGGAATCTGCTGGACTCACACAAAAGACATCAAGATTTGACCACTGTGGCCCATTCAAGGGTAAGAAGCTGAGCTAAAGAGTGGTGATTTGAATGAAATGATTCAGATGCAAAAGATTAAATATGTTAAGTATTGTAGGCTTCTGTGACTTGGGAAACCCAGAATTCTATAGAACCACATGATGTGATAGCCGGAGTTGGGACACAGGGATACTGAGGGTGTGCAAGTGCGGGGAGCCGCCCTGAACATGGGACATAGGAGACTCTATTTTGGCTCAAATCCACCATAATTAAAGCTGTTGGTCAGATCGTCTGATAGGCCACATTCTTCCAAGGACTGTTTGCTTAAATGTTAACCTTTGGTGCCTATACCTGTACTTAAGCTTACCTTCTGATGCCTGTGACTCGCTCCCATTCCTCACTTCAAAGCACAAGTGGCCTTTCCTAATATAGAAATGGAACTCTCTCCCACTACTCATTTTAAGGTACAGATGACCTTTCCTAACATGGAATGGAACGTTTAGAGTTAGACCACCTAGTTGCCTGCTTATGCAGACAGGTTTCCTAGCAACCCTACTCCCCTTCCTCATTTTGCCCTATATAAGCTCATGTGAGAAAAATAAAATTTGAGAATTAATTAGAAAGCCTGTCTTGTCTCCCTCCTTCGTGTCTCTTGTCCCTTCTCATACCCCCCCCCAACCACCCCCCCACCGGGTCCTCGTTGAACTGTCCGGCAGGCCCAGACAAGTTGGCGCCCAATGTGGGGCTCCAGTACGGAGGACAACGTGACGGACACAGTGGAGGAAGGCCTGGGCCCAGGCAGGATTATTAAAGAAATTGAGGAGACGGAACGTCAATATCCTCGATTTGGTAAGTGAGATGGCGCAATATGGGACAAGCAATTAGTGTTCGAGAAAGATTTATTTGTGGTCTTAAAGATAGTCTCAAGACACGAGGAGTCAAAGTTAAAAAGAAATACTTAGTACAATTTTTTCAATTTTTGGAGGAAGTCTGTTCCTGGTTTCCCCAGGAAGGAACTACTGATCATAAAAGGTGGAAAAGAGTGAGAGATGCCCTGAATGATTTTTATCGTGTTTTTCGGCCTGAAAAGGTCCCTGTGACCGCTTTTTCTTACTGGAATTTGATAAATGAGATTCTTCAATTTGAACAGTCTTGTCCAGTAACAAAGGGAATAATAGAAGAAGGGAAAAAGTTTCTCCGAAGGGAAATTCAGAGAAGTCATTCTTCTCTGGAAGAGGTACCTTTAGGAAAAGAAAAAATAAATAGGGACCCCCCCCCCGGATGTTTCCATTGATATGACCCCCCCCCCAAGTGTTAAAAGAAAAACTCCACTTTATCCTTCCTTAAAATTTTTGCATTCAGAAATTCAGGAATCTGAGCCCCTCGACCCGGGTGATGCGACCACTTTAGATGACGAGGTGGCACATTATCACTCAAAGGATTGGGAGCCCCCTCAAAGGCCTCCCCCTTATAATTCTTATCAACTCCCGTCCTTTTTGTTTAAAAAGCCCCCTGCTTCGGCCCCTCCAGGAGGATCCCTTTTTAAAGATTTTTCTGCCCTTTCCAATCTTCATAGTGCTTTTCAATCACAGATACAGACTGTAAGGTCACTTAGAAAACTCAAAGAAGAACGGGACTCCCTTCTTTCGGGCCTACAGGGCCTCTCCCTTTCTGAGCCTCAACCTCAAAAAACCATTAATAAACAGACAAAATCCTCGTCTCTCTCCTCTCCCCTTTCTTTGGATTTTTTCCCCGTGACCAAGATGGAGGGCGACACAGGAGGTGCAGAAGGCGGAGGACTTACAGCATATAGAAAACTGGGTTTTAAGAGCCTAAAAGAGCTCAAACAGGCTGTTGACTCTTATGGCCCTATTGCCCCGTTCACTATTACCATTTTAGAAACACTTATAGAGCTTAATCTTACTCCCAATGATTGGCATTATATGGCACGCTCCACTTTGTCTGGTGGTAACTTTATGCTTTGGAAATCAGAATTTTATACAAATTGCCATGATTTGGCTCAACGGAATGCTGAAAATGAAGTCACCCAACAGTGGACCCTGCCAAAATTAAAAGAGGCCCCTCCTTATGATACTGATGATCAGCAAAAAGACTTTCCGTTTGAACTTTTAGCTCAGGTCTCCACAGCAGCTTTGACAGCGTGGCGCCGTTTGCCCTCAAAAGGGGCCCCCACTGCCTCCCTGTCTTCCTTATGCCAGGGCCCTGAGGAACCTTACAGTGACTTCATCAGTCGCCTCTCAGAAACTGCTGCACGCCTGTTTGGTGATAATGAGGCCAATTCCGATTTTATCACATATTTAGCCTTTGAAAATGCTAATCCCACTTGCCAGGACACTCTTCAGCCTCATAGAGGCAAATCCCTTTCTGATTATGTTTGCTATTGTGCAGGAGTTGGCTCCACTCATTCCATGGGTCTTGCTATTGGTGCAGCGCTAAAAAATTATTTTCCATCCCCCACCCCACCCCCCAGGGCCATTGTTTTAATTGTAGACAGCCATTTTGCACGAAACTGTCCCGTCACTCAGGTGTCTAAAGTGCCTTCTCAGCAAACAGCTCAGAAGCTGCCTCCCACCTCTGTTTGCCCGCGTTGTAGGAGA
>PVKB01007577.1:0-32099 GCA_004027205.1 Ctenodactylus gundi | reverse complement strand
GCCTCAGCCGCCTAGTGCTGGGGATAAAGTATAAGCATCAGCAACCACCCCGGCTAATTCTGGGGTTTGGGGGGATGAACCCAGGGCCGCCTGGCCCCTAGGCAAAGGCTCTAATCACTGACCTCCTCCCCGGCCTTCTTAACATGACTGTGCACACTAATCCTCTCGGGAGGGTGGGGTTTGGCTTGGGGTTTGGTTTGCACGTGGTTGGGGTGTGGGCCAAGCGGGTCACACGGTGGCACTGTGCTCCCAGAGTGGTGGTGCTCAGTGTGCTGGCCTTCAGAGCCAGGCTTACTTGGGGAGCGACTACCCGTCATCAAGGTGCGGGATTCAGGAAGTCACTGGAAGGTTCGGTGCCCGCGGGCCGGGGTGTGACAAGTGGAATTCTGGGCTCTCCCCGGGCCGCGCGATCTCCCTGCCCACCCCGGGCTCCGGCGTCCCGGCCACGCGAGGGCCTCGCTCCGAACCCCGGGATGGAGCCTGTGGAGTCTGCAGAAAGGACAGGCTCGGGGACCCGCCTGGAGGCGGAGGAGGAGGGGAGCCCGCAGGACGGGAGTGGGGGGAGCAAAGGGGCGCCCCGGCCAGGACGGGTGGGGGCGGCAGAGAAAGGACGCGACGCCGCTCGGCGCATTTTCTAGGGCTGGGGACACATTCCCGCCGTTTAAGAATCCGTGGCGTGGCTCGCGTGTGTGAACGGGAGCGGGCTGACTTTATTCACGCTCCTAACTTGGTAAAAAACATTAAGTCTCCTCGAAGAGGCCGACCTGCAGGTGCAGCCACCACACCCCGAGCCGGGACGCGGCAGGACGCGGGATCGCGCCGCGGGGAGGGCGGGAACACGGCGGGCCTCGCCGCGCGTCCCTGGCGCCGGCGGCCGAGGCAGGAGCAAGGCCCACCCCGCGCCGCCGGGCAGCCGGGCACAGCGGGGCGCGCGTCCCCGCCGGGAGGGGACAGCGCTGGGGCGGCGGACGGCAGGGCCGCGGGGCCGGCCGGCGGGGCCGCGTGGGGCTCTCAGACCGCCACAGCCCCTCGCAGCGTCCGCGGTGCGACCAGGCGCGGAGCCGCGACCGCCGAGAGAAGCGGCGGCGGAAGACGAGGCCGAGTCGCCGGGTCCCGTCCCCGCGCTCAGCCCGACGCTTCCGACCGGCGCCGGCCTGCGACTCCGGGCGTCCGACGTTCCCACGCGGCGAGGCCCGCTGGGCGGGGTCCCGACCTCCTGCCCCTGCCGCCTCCTCCCCTGTCCCCTTCCTCCATCACTGCCCACCCCTCCCCCTCCCCCTCCTCGTCTCCGTCCCCCTCCCCCGTCGCCTCCCCTGAGCGGCCGCCGGCCACCGCGGCGGGCTCGAATCTCCCCTGAATCTCCCCGACCACGACGCGCCGGCCGCAGGTGTACCGGTACGCGCACCCGAGCGCCCCGTCACCCGCCACCCCGTCCCGGTCCCAAGCCGGAACTGCAGCGCGGACTCACCAGAAGGCAGGCACCGACAACGATCAGGGAGGCGAACGTGGGGAATCTGAGGACGCCGGATCTACGAACTGGGGTGCGCCGGGCCAGAGCCTCCGGGGGGTCCCGGTCGCCGCGTCTTCGCCGTGTCATAGCGTAATCGCGGGATCCTGGTCGTGGCTCTGGCCGATTGCGCCGAGGCAGCTGGCACGGAATGACTGGTGCTGCGCCGGCGCAGGCTTATATGCAGGCAGGCACCGTATCCCAGTTTGATGGGTCAAGCCCCAGAAAGTTGGGCGGGGCAAGAACAGGCGACCGTCACCCCACCCCGCCCGGGCAACCCGGTGGGCCGCCGGGAAGGCCAATGGGAGGAGCCGGGAAGCCAGGATCGAGAACCCGCCCGAACCCTTCTCCAAGCCGGGGCGGCAGCGCGCAGTGACTCACTCCTGCTGGCCGGAGGGTTCCGGGGTGTCCTGACCGCGTCCCTAACCCTGCCGAGGCCCCCTGGGGGTCGAGTCCCCCCACTCGGTTCTCTTCCCCTCTCCGGGACTCCTTCTCCATCTCCCCTTCCCCCCACTCCAAATACTAAAATTACAGGCATGCACCACCACGCCCCCCCCGTATGTCCTGCTGAGGCCTGGGGCCACGCCCTTGCCAGGCAGGCGCTCCAGCTGCTGTGCTATTTTTCCAGCCCTGAGGACGTTTGTGATATTGATGCCAGTGGCACCCTCGACACCTCTAGGCGAGAGCACAGGAAGAGAGCGCACGGCAGCCATCGTAGGACCGCGGAGCGCGCGGTGCAGGACGCAGAGAAGCGCCAAGCTGGAGAACAGAGGGCCAGGGTGTCCCCCGAGAATTCTCTGGGGTCCTCCGCATTCAACAGGAAAGCAGCGCTCGTGTGTGTGGGACTGGGGTCCAGCTCAGGGCCTTCACACCGAGTTACAATCCTAGTTTTATTTTTTATTTTGAGGCTGAGTCTCGCTAAGCCAGTGAGTTTCCCAGGCTGGGCTAGAACTTGCGCTGATCCTCCTGCCTCAGCCTGCCCTACTGTGCCCCGGGCTGAAAACAACTGTTGAACAAGAGCCCCTTGGGGACAAGATCGATGATTAGGGTAAACATTCACACGTGTGACGCAACCACCAGAGGGCCCGATATGAGTCAGAAGCAGAGGAGGAAGAGTCTGACAACAGCAGTACAGCAGGAGAAAGTGTGTGGCTGGCCTTAACACGCTCACCCTCGGCTCCCGTGGGGCTCCTCCCTCCGTGCCCTGTGCTCCTGGCCCACCTCACCATTGAGGCGGTTGATGGGCCAGCCCAAACGCAGGCGGAGCATCTTTCCACAGGGAAACGTGGAGACCTGTATTTGCGGCAACTTCCGGGACAGTCCTTTAATGCTGAACTGCTAGAAGTAAGTCCTGGGCATTCTCACTATTTGGATATGAAATAATTTGCAAAAGAAAACACATAGCATCGTGTTTATAAACACTGTGCTGGAGTGGGAAAGGCCACAGCTCAAGTAGGACTATTTTAAGTTAGAAGAGAGAGATGCTCTTGTGAGGTAGCACTGAGGGTCCTGGAACAGCAGGAATGCTGCTTCGAAGGGAGAGACTGAGTCAGTGCCCACTAACCCCCTGCGTATTACGGCCGCGATAGACATATTTTCTGAGTAGCAGGCATAATTTCTACCAAAAAATTAAAATATGCAAGCCCTTAAATTCAAAGTAGATACGGGATCCTTAAAACTCAACAATATGAAAATAACCCAATTTAAAAATGAGGGGAAATCTGGATAGAAGATAACCAGCAGGAGTCGGCACGGGCAGGGACATGTGTCAGGGAAGAGCTGGGACACACCGCGACTCTGCACTCTACACCTATTAAAATGACTAAGAACCAAACGTGGCTAACCTCACATGCCGGTGAGGAGCCAGAACCAGCAAGGCTCATTCAGAGCTGATGGCAAAGCAGAAGCCACAGTGACTCTGGAGGACAGAGTCAGGGAGCAGCAGGGGCGCTGCCGGGGCAGAGGGGCAGGTAGGGAAGCGGCTGCTCTGAGGTCAGCCTGAGGGTGGGACGGGAAGACCAAATTGTTGGGACCGGACTGTAAACCAGCCACATCTGTCGTGTCCTCTCATCCTGCCCACTTCCTCCTTCTTCCTTCAAGGGGATTCTGCAGCCTTCTTACCGGGCAGGCACCAGAGGAGCAAAAAGGGAAGACAAATTGGGTCCGTTACCACTGCTTGGCCCGGTGGCACCTCAGTGTGACCCACAAATCTGCCCATAGGGTCGGGAGGAGAAACTGTAAGGAGCTCGAAGAGGACTGCCTGCTGGGAATGGGATGCAGATTCCCTGTCGGGAGCCCCTCCTCCTGCCCTTGCCCAACGGGCTTTTACTCCACATTTTCTGGCAATAAATCTTACAATGCATCTTACTTTACCCTGCAAGTAGTTTCTGCAGTAAATTTTGCTTTCATGTGGGTTTCTTCGTCATCTCTTGTGCTTTTTTTCTAGAAACAGAACGAGAGTCAAGACCCCTGGAAGGAGAGGCCAGCTACCACCCCCAGCATGGCGGCTCCAGTCAGGAAGCTGACTGTGCTCTCACTGTGCAATCTAGCAACTGTCCATCTGGGTGTTTGCTCGATGCATTGAAACCCAACGCTCATGAAAACCCTCCTGCGAATACTGCGAATCCTTACTCATGGTCGTCAAATTTGGGGAAGAGCTAAGACGTCCTTTGTAGATGGATAACAAATAAAATGTAAATTGATTTAAAGAAAACCCACATTGCATCCAGACGATAGACTATTACTTGGCAGTAGAAGGTGTCAAATCAAGAAAAGGTATGCAAGGAACTTAAATGAATATTAACAAATATAAGGGGACAGTCGGGAAAGGCTACTACACTCTTAAGATTCTCGGAAGAGACATAGATGTTGTTTTGTGCCCCAAATAAAGAGGATAATAAAACAACTATCTTAAGAGATGCTCAAAGAGGAAAACAGGCAAAGAACAAAGGAAACCAGGAAGGTTGTGTCTGAGTAGAGTGAAAGCCTTAAGGAGATAGAACTTATTAAAAGAAACCAAAGAGAAATTCTGAACTAAGAACCTGCACTGACCGATTAATTGATTTCACAGGAGAAATTCAACAGCAGATTTGGTCAGACAGGAGACAGAATGAGTGAATGGGAAGGCAGCATAGTTTGAACAAATGTGACGATTAGGAAAAGGTAAATAAAGCCTGAGGGGTGAATCGGACATCACCGTGGGACCCTGTCGCACTTTGCGGGAGTCAGAGGAGCAGAGGGAGAGGAAATGGGTGGTGATTTGAGGGAAAAGTTACCTGAAACTCTCAATTGCAGGGAGGAGTTTGTTAACTTTATTTTTGAATTTCAACATGCAATGTGTCATCAAGTATAGGGAATTGCAAACTTCTGTTCTCAATTAAGCAGATGATTTGCATGGGAATTGCTAGTTTTCAGTCTAGAATGCAGAGTTAACTGAATAGTGAAATTAGACAAATTTTAATAAGAATCATTTTCAATGTGTGGGAACTAAATATAAATTTTTAAATAACACATTTTTAGGATGAGCCTGGACTGCAGAGTGAGACCTTGTCTCAAAAAAAAACCTCCTAAATATATAAACCCAGATCTTTTGCTGAATCTCGGATAGGTGGTAAGCCATCTGCCTGCTGTGGATCAGATCAAATGTGATCCCACCTCCTGTAAGAAGGCCTCCGATAAATATTTGTTAAAGCCATTGGATTCATTTTTATGGCCTTAATATTATTCAAGAATATTATCCATTTAATCCAAGACTAAGCCAATGATGAGATGTCTTAGTAAACGCATTAAGCTTGTGATTTTGCCTTTCAGGATATGGTCGTCATTACCCATAGTGGTTTTTTTTTTTTGCATCAATGATAAGCAAAAACTTTTGGCCAAAGGACTAACTACAAGGAAACTGTAAAACATTTAGGGCCATGCCCCTTTCCTTCTTTGGAAATTCCCTTAGAGGGCAGTGCGTATTTATATAACTTTGTTCGAGATTATACCGTAAAGAAATTGGCAGTGCTTTATTGCCACCGAAATGTTTACATCAGTGATGTTGTAAATGGAGATTTCTAATCTTGTATGTTGAAATTGGAACAAGGACTTCACATAGCCGTCAGCTGCATCTCTGAGCTGCTTGGTTGTTGCTGGCTTTCCTTGTAACACTGACCTAAGTACGCTGGCATTGAGTGCATTCACCATAAGCTATTTTGAAAGAAAATATTCTGAGTTTAAAAGTTAGATTCTATTGTTTACTGGCTGGAAGATAATGCTTATAATACCACAGTGAGTGGCCGTGGGCTAGCCAGAACTTACCTGGGATTAGCACCCCCACTCCACGTTAACATGTCTCCACATAGGATGCTGGCTGGAAATCAGAGAAAAATGCAGGCAGGAAACCTACTGATCTGCAGAAAACAGAAATGTTCCGAGTGCCTGTTAGGGAGGTGTAGCCTCTGTGTGTGTGGATGCAGTTAGTCTTTGATGAAGGCTGGAAACCCCAGGGAATTGGAAAGTGCAGTGATCTCAGCCCCTTGAAGGCAAAATTCAATAAAATCCAGGATTCTTTCTTGAAATCAATCAACTCAAGTACATGCATAGACGAACACTTACTAAATATAAACAACCATTTTTATATATTCTCCTGCAATACTAGTAGCAATACATTGTATTTCTTACTTTTTTTTTGGGGGGGGGGGGAGGCAGGGTATCGCTCTGTAGTCTAGCCTGGTCCTGAATTCTCTATGGAGCCCAGGCTGGCCTCAAACTCCTGGCAATTCTCCTGGCTCCATGTTCTAAGTGCTGGAATTACAGTGCTGGAATTACCGGGCTTGGTTTCTGTGGTTCTAGGGAATCGAACACAGGGCCTTGCACTTGCTCTGCAAGAGCTTTAGCTGATGAGCTATGCCCCCAGCCCCCACATTGTACTTATATATAATCTTTATTTGGTGACCTCAAAGTCAAGCAATGCGGTATTGGAAGTTCAAGATTCCACAGGAAAGGTCTACTTTTGTACAGCATGGGAAATAGATTCCACCAAATAGAACCAAAATAAATGTTCAAAGAGACAAGTCTAAATTTCCTGTAGTTTCTGGGCTGGGGACTTGGCTCAGAGGTTAGAGCACTTGCCTAGCAAGCACAAGGGTGGGGTTTGGTTCCCCAGAACCACATAACTGGGCATAGTGGTACACTCTTAGAGGCTGAGGCAGGAGGATTGCTACGGGTTCGAGGCCAGCCTGGTCTCCAGAGTGAAACATTGCCTCTAAATAAATAATACATTATTTTTTTTGTGGTTTGCAACTTTCTGGATTTCCAAATTTGCCTCTGGTATCCTAACTTACAATGTTTACTAAGTGAGAATGACTCTCACATGGTAGGAATACAATGTGAATTAACTGGCACACACACAATCTGTCTTTACAGTTCAACAGTCCGTCTTTAAATAGCAGCTGGCGGAACGTCAGGAGTGGTTTCTTGATAATGTATGTTTGTGCTTCATTGATTGCCAGTCATCATCGCTTTGATCTCTGGACGGAAGAAAGCATTTTATACTAGAACAGTGTGTGTGTGTGTGTGTGTGTGTGTGTGTGTAAAATATGTCAGGTCTATATAGACTAGCACATACCTACGTTAACCCAAAAAGTGTGTCAACTCACTGAGGATCAACCTTTTGGTCTTTTAAGAAAACAAAGTTTTTTGTCTCCTTCTTGGTACACAAAATCCTGTCTAGCTAGGCCTGGTCGTGCATTCTGGGAGATTGAGGCAGGAGGATCTCAAGTTTGAGCCCAGCAACTTAGCAACTTAGTGAGATCCTGTCCCAAAATCAAAAGTAAAAATAGGTTGGAGATGTAGCTTAGTGTGAAGTCCCTAGGGTGGCTCTCTAGTACCTCAAAACAAATCAAAACCAACTAATAACCAGACTAACAACTTGTCCAACTTCAATTTTAACTGAGAGCAAGATATCACAGTCATAAAAGGGGTTCAGTGGACCGTGCGAACATACCATGCCCCTGGGGAGCTGAGACACCAGGGCAGTGTGCAAAGTCCCCCACAGTGAGGGGCAGCCCTGGACTGCCCTGTTCCCTGCTCAGTTCACAAAGCTCAGCTCTATGTCAGAGACCCAAAGAGTGGGCATTTGGGGCATATTCTTTTTAGAAAGAATTTCTAAGCCTGTTTAAAAAGCAGTTTCTTTTTTGACAATGTGGATAAGGTTTCTATTTTTCTGCAAATACAGAAGTTAGCTGTTCCTGTGTTCTTTGTTTGGGAGGAGACGCAATCTATGTTTACCTTTGGTCAGCTCTGGATTCTCAGGGCTGGGCGGCCTGTGCTCGCAGGAGCAACGCCCCTGTCTGAATATTCCTACTAAGCGGGGCTGCATGGAGTGCTGCTGTGCTGATCCTCAAAAGACTGATGAGATTGGGCAAGAATTTAAGCAGCTCCCCCTTACCACCAGAACACCTGCTCTCAGCTCCTCTCAACTACGTCGGTGTGCCATCCTCGCCCCAGTGTCATGGTCCACTCCGCACTACAGCAGCTCACGCACCGCCTCGCGGTGGCCCATCTGTCATGTGAGTCCCAGCAACACAGTCCCATGCTGTTTGGCTGGTTGACTCTTGCTCCAAAAAACAACAGTAATTGAATGGCACTTGAGTGACCACCTTGGGCAGCTGGAAAGACGTCTATGGCTCAGTCATAAATCACTCATGGATGTTGGCTTCCTGCTGCAGTGAGTTCTGCCTCCCCCACATGCTCTTGCTGGCTGGCGGCCAGTAGGGCGAAACTCCCATCTTTGGACCTACAGTCAGTGGGTGCTCTGAATTCAAAGAGAAATGTGATGACATCATTATGGCCTTGCTGGGCAGCGAAGAACAGGGGAGTTAGATCTAATTCTCTGCAGGTTAATGTCCATTCCTTGCAGAACCAGTTGCCTTGCATGGTCCATGTGGCCAGCACAGGAGGTGGCCATGAGGACTGTGGTGTCATTACAGTCTCTGTAGCCCCTGTGTTGAGGGGCATTTTGCACACACCATGACTGTCCTAGGCCAGCAGTTCCCAGGCTGTCCGTTCACCCTTCATGTTCTGCAGAGGGTGACCTCCCTAAAACTCTCAAATTCTGAAGGGAACATATGAATTTACGAATCCAATTAGCTAAATAAATTCCGAGTAGGGCAAACCTAAAAGAATCTACACCAAGCACATTATAATCCAGCTGTCCAAAGACAGGGATAAAGAGGGCATCTTGAAAGTAGGAAGCCAAGAGCAACTCGCAATATGGAGGGGATTCTCAGGAACATGATTACCTAGTTCCTCAGGAGAAATTTTAGGAGTCCAGGTGGCAGTGGGATGACATATGGTTCGGGTCTAGAAGCCTCACGTGTTTGGAAGCTAATACAATTAGAGGGAAGTGACTCCATTAACTTCCTGTGCTGCCAGGAGGTTGGGTTTGGTCCAAAGAGGCTGGTCACTGGGTCATGTCCCGGAAGGTGTGATCCCTGCGGCATGACCTGGAAGCAATACCTCTTTTGCTAACTCTGCCCTTTGCTTCCTGTATTGCCTTGTCCTGAACAGCTTTGCTCTGGCAAGACCTCCACCATGCTCTACCACCATTGCCGGCTGCCCAGGAATGGACTGAGACCTTCTGAAACTGTGAGCTAAGACAAACCTTTTTTCTCTTAAGTTATGTGTCCAGCAATGAGGAAGTGATTGAGTTGATGGTACATTTAAAGAGTCAAAAGAAACAACAGTGAGTATTCTACTTTTGTCAAACTGTCCTTCAATGATGAGTGAGAAAAAATTACATTGTATTAGTAATAAATACCTGGGATAGGAACTAGAGCATAGTTCAGTGGTTAAAACACTTGCCTAGCATGCACAAGGCCCTGGGTTCTATTTATGGTACCACATAAAAATTAGCTGAATATGGTGGCACACACCTGTAATCCTAACACTTGGGAGACTGAGGCAGGATTGCCGTGTGTTCTAATCAAGCCTGGACTAAGTAATAAGTTCAGGATCAGACAGTACCACAGAGAGAGGCCCTCTCAAAATAAGTAAATAAAAAAAAAAAAATGCCCGAGAAAATCAGTTTCTAGAAAGAAATGATTTACCTGGCTCAGAGTTCTGGAGGTTTCTGTTGCTTACTGGTGGGTCTTAGATAAGCCTTAGAAGTTAGACCTTGGACGTGTATGAATTGACAATAGAGAATCAGGTGATGATAGGTGAGAAAACCTGTAATAACCTAGTGCTTCTCTGAGACCATCAGCAGCCATCGCCCAAGTGAAGAGACCGCCACTGGACATCAGCAGCGATCTTCCGGACGACGGACCCCGCAGAGGAGGGAGGCATTCTGGACACCTCTCCTCAGGAAGGAAGGAGACCGCCCTTCTCGCCCAGAAGACCCACCCTGCGTTCCCCAGCGGACTAAGGAGAGGGACTGAGCTGCCAGCTCCATCTCGTGGTTAAGTTTATACTAACAATATAATTAATGTTGGTGTTGATAATAAAGATCGCTGTGTGACATCACACAACCTCTCTGGGTTATCCTTCAACAGGCAGATAGGGTGGAGACAGAGTCCCACAGTCCTTTTACGGGCACCACCAGAGAACTGAGACCCACCTCTTAAGGCACGCCGCCTTCCCTAGTGCCAAGCTGAGAACCACGCTTCAGCGTGTGGGCGTACGGAGGACACTCCAGATCCGAACTGCTGCAGAAGATAACCCCAGACCAACAAAAGCAGACGGAGTTCATTATTACCCGACCTGCCCAATAAGAAATGCTGAAAGGGTCGCGCCTAGGGGCGCATGGCTATAATCCCCGCGTTCTGGGAGGCTGAGGCAGGAGGACCGCAAGTTCGAGCCCAGCGGGGGCGACTTAGCAACTTAGTGAGGCCCTGTCTGAAGATCAAAAATCAAAGTGGGCCAGGGACAGAGGTCAGCGTGGAGCTCTGGGCCTGATCCTCAGTCCCACAAAACAGAAACAGTAACGGCCGCCTAAAAGGTGTCTGCCCAGCAGGACGACAAGAAGGATTTGCAGCCCTGAAAGTAGAATGTGAAGGTCTCCGGTGCCGATGAGTCCGCGGGCCGTGAGCAGCAGAAGGGTGCTGCAACCGAAAGGCTTCCGTGAGGCCAGGCGGAGACACAAAGTCTGGGTCGCCTTTATTAAAGGAGCCCCCGGGCGGGCTTCCCGGGACCCCAAGGGAGGGGTCCGAGAGAAGTCGCGCCCCAGGAGAGGGGTACAGGGCACTTACAGGATTTGGGGAAACGCATGGGACCCCGGCGGAAGCCGATTGGGTGGCTTGGCCAGGGGCGCTGTCCTCAGTTAAGTTCCTCCCAGAAGCTGTTTCCGGCGGGGACTTGTCGCCTGCTGGTTTTTTCTCTCCCCCTCTCCCCTAGGGGCATCATTCCGTCCTTTTTGGTTACACACACACACACACACACACACACACACACACACACACGTCTCTTTGCTACTTCCTGCCGAGAAGGGGCGTCGTCATTAGGGGAGGTCGGCGGAAGGTGAGGGCTCCGTGGAGAGAGGCGTGTATGGGTGGAGAAACATCTGATCTACCGCCATCCGGTCCCTAGGAGGCCAAGAGGGCAAGGAGCTAAAGGCAGAAGCAATAAAATTAGAGTTAGGGGCCCTATAACTGGGAGTCTCCATCAGAGGAGTGTAGAGGGTTAGGGTGACTCTCAGCGGGCTGTCATGGAGGCCAGGGACGGGGAAGAGGTTGAGCTTTCTGTCCTTATCACAAGATTCCACAGCCATCCTGATACGTGCCCAATCAAGGCTCCAAGGCGAGGCAGGACTCACACAAACTGGCTTATGAATTCTAACTCACATAAGCAAACACATAACCTAACAGCATAGTCACTACAAAAATGGAGTTACTTTAAAATATTGGCAGTCGAAGTTATATCATTTTACAGCTTGGTTACAGAAAGTTACAAAATTACTAAAGTATACCTAGTGTTGGATTTTTAGTACACTGTCACACTCCCCCCTTCTCTTAGGTAATATTCAAATCCTTGAATCTTTATTATTGTCTATATTTAATTTTGAAGTATAATAGTCAAGTTAGTAACTACACTGACGCCATACATATATATATACATATACATCCACGTCTTCCTAATAGAAAACACTAAATACAAGTATATTTAGTATACACTGCACAACAAAATCCTGATTTTTCTATACCTAAGGCAAACAGCAGACAAATACAAAAACAATTTGTGACCAAATTTAGCCAGTAAGATACACCCTGCCCATATCGCTCACAAGAATATACCAAAGTTTAAGCAATGACAAACATAGAAATGTATTTTTTCACTGAAGTTTATCCTTAGACAAATACCTGAAAAGCTTCGCTAATATTTGCAATTAAATATTATTATTGAATGACTTTTCCATCAAGTGACAATATGTATAATTATTTCAAGCCAGAACAAAAGGGATGGTTTTTCTTCTTCCCGCTGTTTAAAAAATTATCTTAAAATCCATTCCAAGGAATACCTTACTTGTTGCTTACCTGACAAAGAACATCTAGAAAGGCAGAAAGTAATATAAAATGTTTAAAAGGTCATCTCCAAAATAACCAAATGAATTTGAGATCGATTTTTGCATCCTTTGCACCCTACCCAGGCCCATGATGACAGCATCTCCAGGCTAAGGAGAGCGTGCTGACTTCTAGGGAAGCCACGATCACAGATTTCTGGGTACCCATGGCGTATGTTCTCCAAAACTAGGCTTTTTAGGGCTATATGTCTAAAACTTTCTTTAAATTTCACAGCTAATTTTAGAAGGTAAATACATTTTTTAAAAGTTGTGGATCAAGATCCCTAAACTGTGAAATGAATTTCCATCTTGGGTTTAGCAAATTAGTGAGATTCTGCCTCACATAAGTAATAAAAACAGGCTGGGGATGTAGCTCAGGGTGAAGGATTCTGGGTTCAATCCCTAGTACCACACGTGCACAATGAAAGAGAGAGAGAGAGAGAGAGAGAGAGAGAGAGAGAGAGAGAGAGAGAGAGAGGACAGAGTGGTTCCCAGCCCTGAATAAATGTTTTACATAGGTCCCAAGACCTCAAGACCTTTCCTTGGAGGAAAAGAAAGGAAAGGACAATGTTTTCAACAAACAATGCATATCCTCATTCAGAAGAGTGAAATCTGACCTCTGATCTAAGTGTAAGGACTAAAACTAGGAAACCCACCACCTAATACATAGGCCAAAAGCTTCCTGGCATTAGATTGAACAGTGACTTCTATATTATGACACCCAAAACACAGACAACAAGAGAAAAATAAACTGAATTTCATAACAGAAAACTTTTGTGCAACAAAGGGCACAATTGTTGGAAAGCACAACCCACAACATGGAAGAAAATATCACACATCACATAAGGGTTAGTAGTGTCAGAGTGGAATGAACTCTTATAATTCAGCAACAGCAGACACAGAGACAACCCAATTTAAATATAACTGAAGAACTGGACAAGACAATTCCCCGAGGAAGACAAGCAGCCAATAACTACAAGATTCCTAACCTCAGTAGGCACTGGAGAAATGTCAGTCAGTGCCACAAGGGAATGCCATTGCACATACACCAAGATCAAAATTATAGAAAGGAAACAACGTGTTGCCAGAATGTGGAGAAACCAGTCTCTTTATACATTGGTAGTGGGAAGGTGACACAGCACATCCACTATGAAAACCGGTGACCCGACCTGCGGGCCTTAGCTATTCGGGGGCCACGAGGGGAGCCGAAACCTGTGAATAAAGAACGGGCGAGAAAGAGGCGGGACTCAAGGAAGCAGTTGCTTGTCAAGAGTCGTTTACTGAGTGCAGTGCGTTGAATTTAAAGGCAGCTTTAGGTAGGGGAGGGGTCTAAAAGGAGCACAGTGAAAAAGTACAAAATCTTCTTGGGCCTTTGCCCAGGGACAAAGGTGGGGGGAGGGGTATATCTTTGGGCCTTTGCCCAGGGACGAAGGAGGGTGGGGGATTTCTGCATTGCTTTACACTCCCGCATTCTCAGGGTCAAGCCCTATCTAGTGGTTTAGTTAAGAAGTTTTTCTTCGGGCCTCAGCTGGGTGGGGGAAGGTTGGCTAACAGCTGTTCTCGGTTCCCAACAAACCGGTCAGACAGTTTCTAAAAAGAGAAAAGAAACAATGAAAGACAGAGTTGTATGATCCAGAAATTCCATTCTTGGGTACTTTTCTAAAAGAATTTAAAGTAGAAACATGAACAGATATCCTCCATTCAAGTTCACAGATGCGTTATTCACAGTAGCCAAAATGTGCAGGGACAGATGAGTAATTGTTGATAGAAATTATTGATAGTGTGCAATGTAGTTTGGCCTTTAAAAGGAAGGGAATTCTGACACAGGCTATAGCATGAAGAAACCTGGATGACATCGGACCAAATGACGAGCTAATCATAGAGGAACAAATGTAGGCCAATCAGCAAGAGGTTAATATTTCAGGATGCGACTCCTAGAAAGAAGTATCAGGTCATGAGTTTAGAGACCGAAAGTAGGATGTTGGTTACCTGTTGGAGGCAACTGGGAAGGGAAGTTACTGTTTACTGAACAGAGAATATAAGTTTGGGAAAATGGACCAAATTCTAGAGTGAGATGAAGGTGGTGCTTGACAATGATACTAGTGTATTTAATATCACTAAACAGTACACTTCATATCGTTGAAACAGCAAATGTGGGACTGGAGATGTAGGTCAGTGTAAGCACAGCATGTATGAGGCCCTGGGTTCTGTCCCCAACACCCTCAAAAAGAAAGAGAAAAAGAAAAAAGAGAAATGTCATGTATATCCCAACATAGCTTTTTTTTGATGAGAATATCATGGAGTCCATTGGACTTCTAATGCAATATGACTTGTGCCCCCTTAATAAACCACAAGCAAATAGCATTTATCATTACGAAGACCCGGACACATGTGAGTCCATGTAACAACAGAAGCAGAAGTGACAGTTCTGCTGTTACAAGCTGAGGCGCACTCGGATTCACCGGAAGCCACAGGAGGCATGAAAGGGCCGTCCCCTAGAGGCGACAGAAGGTGTGTGGCCCTGCCAACAGGCTGGTTTTAGTCTCCTGGACTCTAGAACTGTGAGTCAGTAAAGTTCTGTGTTTAGATATTTTCTGCGAAATCATAAAACCACTGATCATGCCTGTAGGGTCACAGCCTGAATGTCTATGCCTTCCCCAGATTCACATGTGAAGCCTTCGCTCTCTGTGCTGGTATCAGGAGAGGGGCCTTTGAGAAGGGACTCAATTTAGGCAAAGTCATGAGAACTGAGTCTCTCGCAACAGGAATTAGGGTGCCTATCGGGAGAGGAACAGACTGCAGAGCTCCAAGTCTTATGCACACACATCAAGGACAGGCTAAGTGGGCACCATCAAGAAGGTGGCTGTCTACAATGCTGGCAACGCTCCCTCTGGGCACTGAGTCTGCTGTCACCTTGATCTGGGACTTTCTAGCCTCCAGAAATGTGAGAGACAATTGTCTATTGTTTAAGCCATGCAGCCTGTGGTGTTTTCACAGGGCAGCCTTATAAGTCAGCTTTCCATGATTATCCCAAAATAACAAATAGTCAACTTACAAGAGGCAAGGTTTATTTTGGCTCACAGTTTTGGAGTTTCAGCCCACAGCAGTCAGCTCTCTGCCTGTTGGGCCTTTTGGCAGGAGTGTGTAACAGAGGAAGTCTGTCTTAGTTGCTTTTTCACTGCTGGGACAGAATGCTTACCATCCACAACTTAAAAGAGGAAATAATGTATTTTCGCTCACAGTTTCAGAAGGCTACAGTCCATTTACAGGTGGGTGGCTGGAAATGGTAGAATCATATGGTAGGGCCAGAGCCAAAAACCACAGCAGAGATTCTCAAAGCATGGCAGAACAGAGACAGGTCTGGGAAGAAGGGCAGAACCAGCACACATCCCACCAGGTCAAGTCCTAAGCAGCAGCCCCTTCCAGTCCCCCACCACACCTACTCCAGTACACAGTATTCATAGGTAATGAGGCTTTTGGGGGACACTCCAGATCCAACCCACAACAAAGTCTATACCTCATGTTCTGGAATGAAGAAAACCAGAAGAAACTGAGGTCCCACAATCCCTTTCAAGGCCATGTCTCCAGTGACAGCTTCCTCCCAGCTGGTCCTACATCACAAAGAGTCTATCACCTCCCCAGAGAACTATCGGCTGGAGACCAAGTATTTTAACACATGGGTCTTTGGGGGACAATAATCTTAGCCACAGCATAACCCATTTAAGCAGCACATACTTAATTTTTTCCAAAAATTATTTTTATTAGTAAGTATTGATATTTGCAGTATGTAGTATTTATGCTCAACTTGAGGAATGGGTGCACACCTAGCACATAGTAATCATTTTTAGTTCCTTTCATCCTTCCCACCCCTACCACCCATCTTCCTCTCCCCAGGTCCCTTCCCCTCTCAGCAAAGCCTATCTATCTCCCTGCTGTCCCCCCTCCACCTCTTTCTCTGAGGATTGAATCCAGAATTTTCACACTAAGCTGAATATCTATCCCTATTTCAGTTTTGATTTTGAGACAGGGTCTTACTAAGTCACTAAGTTGACCATGCTGGACTTGAATTTGTAATCCTCCTGCATCAGCTTCCCAGAATGCTGGGATTACAGGCTTGTACCACCAGGCCCAGCTTTCTGTGTCTGATTTATTTGACTGAAGATAATGGCCTCAAGGTGCTTCCATTTTCCTACAAATGACTCAAGTGTATCTTTCTTTATGACAGAGTACTACTCCAGCATGCCTATGCCACTTGTCTGGCGATAGACACACAAGCTGGAAAGCAGCCTGTACTGTAGGAGCAGCCACATTGGAAGTCAATGAAGTGGTGGGCATTGAACCGTGTACAGTCCCTTCAGCTTCCAATGATTGGTAGGACTAAAAATCCACCAGAGAATGATACGTAAGAATGTTCTCTATCTGTGTATCCATAGCGTCTCTATTACACCAGGTGTATGCACACATACACTCAGGTACATGCTCTGTCTAACGGACAGATCCTGAGTAAGGGCTTCAGGTCAGGAGGAGTCATGCCTGTGTCTTGTCCTTAGAGGACTAGGCACAAATTATGAGTGATTTGGACTGAGAAGGATGACTTAATAATCCAAATATGGAAAAATATTCACACCAACCATAAAACTTGGGGTGAAACTTAGGACTTGTGTCTATGTTGATCAGTACTTCTTTATAACTGGGGGTCTGTCATGCAAATGGCTCAGAAGCCACTGTGTCAATGACACTGGATGAGATGACCTCAGAGGTAATGTGGCACTGTGGGAAGGTATGTGGGTGTTGAATTCTCTTCCTTACCATTGGTAGCTGTGTGATGTTGGGCCAGGCGCTTGATCTCTCCAAGCCTGTAAATTCTCTGTGCATCTCTGTATAAATAGAGTTGGGCCGTAAGATCTACGATGGAAGGAGATACACTATCTGAGAACATCCAGCTTCATACTGGATACCATGAGTGTGCAGCCAGGGCAATCTTTCTCTCTGTTTTTTGTTTGTTTGTTTTTTTGTTTGTTTGTTTGTTTTCCTAACATGTTTGTTTTTTGAGACAGGATCTTGCTCTATAGTCCAGGCTTGTCCTGAACTTACTATGTAGCCCAGGCTGGCCTCAATGGTCCTCCTGCCTCAGTTTCCCATCTTTCTCTCTTTTCTTTATTCTTTCTTTCTTTCTTTCTTTCTTTCTTTCTTTCTCTTCCTTTCCTTCATGTGGCACTGCAGATTCAGCCCAGGCCTTCACACAGCTACATCCCACCTATTTCTATTTTTTGATTTTGAGGCAGGGTTTAGTGAAGTCATTAAGTTGCCTAGGTTGATCCTCCTGCCTCGGCCTCCTGCATGCTGGGATTACAGGTATATGCCATCATCCCCAGCTGGTGGGGTGATGGGGAATTGAACCCATGGCTTTGCTCTTGCCCGGCAGGCATTGTAAACACAGAGCTACGCCCCAGCCCCTCTTCTCCCATTCCTTAGGAGCACATTTTCTCACCTCTCGAAGCATTAATCGGGTCCAGCTTGAGAGAACTCATGGTGGTTTGGGGCTTGAGACGCACATCCCCACAGCTGCTCGCGTGGGAAGGCTCTTTTCTTGCTGGGCGACTGTCTTAACGTGTCCAGGAAGTGACTTCAGGTGCTTTGACAGATCTTCCTTTCCTCTTTCTCGTGTGCTGGGTTTAACAAAGTGTCAGTCATTTCATGATTCTTTGTGGCTAAGAATCATGTGACATGTGTCATAACATAACGGAAGTGCACAAGAAACCAAAGTTATTGCAAAATCTTCCTGGATTTCTTAGGACGCCCACACCACATTTCTGAGAACAAACATACAACAAACACATGATTTCTTCACAGGAAGAACAAAATTTATGTTCCTAGAAAAATTGAGCAGAATAAATAAAGTTCTCCCTCTATTGCCTGCCCTCCTCCAGTCTCAAGTCCCAGCCAGAGTCCCCAGCAGAAGCATCATTGTCACTCAGAGTTCATTGTTTACAGTAGGGTTTCCCATGGTGCATTCTGGTTTCAGGCCAGAATGTGACAGCCCTGTGTCACACCTCTCCCCTGAAGCCTTCTGTGCTCTGCCCCTCTGTCCCTCCTTCCCCTTCACTCTTGGAAACCCCTAAGCATTTTATAGTCTCCAGAGTTCTGTCCTTTCTAGAATGCTCTGCTGGGACACAGCATGCGAAGCCCACAGCTGAAGTGAGGTCCCAGTCTCTTCACGGTCTTCTGGCAATGGCGGGAAGGCCTGGAGAGCAGTTGCTTATGACCTCTCAAGAGGTAGAACCATTTGGAGGCATGGCGCAGCAGATAAAGTGCTTGCCTTGCAAGGGCCAGGCCTGAGTTCGACTCCCCAGCACCACATAAAGTTGGGCATGGTGGCTCATGCCTGTAATCTCAGCACTCAGGAGGCTGAGGCAAGCAGTTTGTCCTGAGTCCAAGGCCAGTTTGGACTAAACGAGTGAGTTTAGGACCAGCCTGGGCTACAGAGTGATACCCCCTGTCTGAAAAAAAAAAGAAGAAGTACGACCAGAGCCGGGCAGAGGCCAGCGGACAACCTTCCAGCCACATCCTCAGTAACCCACCCTTCCCACCCAGGCCTCACCTCCTAGGAGCACAAGCAATCCAGAGATGATCCCCAGCATTCAGATCCATGAGGCCTTTGGGCAGCCTTCCAGATGTGAGCCGTAACACAGTATGCAGAGTTACACGCTGGCTTCTTTTCCCTGACTAACACTCACTTGGACTTCATCTAGGATGCCTGTGACTCTGCTGCTTGGTTCTTTTTAACTCTGAAATCTTGTGTCCACAAGCTCTGCTAGTTATCTGTTCACCTACTGAAGAACATCTTGGTTTCAGAGATGCCTGAAAGATGCAGAGATGTCATGGTCCCTGAAATAGTGGAACTCATAGGGAAAGAAGTGAAAAAAAACAAATAAAGGAGCCAAACAACCAGTTCAAACAAGATATTCTCAAAGAAATGCAAGCATTGATCAATGGGCTTAATGGGAAGCTTACTAATCAAATAGTGGTCCTAATAGAGACAAAGCTCACTGAGCATCTTGAAGCCACAAATAAAAAGTTGACTGAGGTAAATAGGGAAATGCAAGATGTGAAGGAATATTCTGATAGAGAAGTAGAAAATCTGAAAAGAAATCTAGATGAAATTCAAGATACGAAAAATATATGTGAAAACAGGGGAAGATGACCTAAATATCGTGAAGACAGAATTTCAGACTTTAAAGACAAGGCTGAGGAAACAAATGCTGTAATTAGGCACAACTCCAAAATTAGAAATGAGCAAAATAGTTGGATACAATTGACAGATGATTCAAAGAGAACCAATCTCAGAATTATGGGTGTGGGAGAAAGAGCAGAAGACAGCACTGAAGGCATAAAAAATTTATTCACTGAAATAATGCAAGAACTTTCCCTAATCTAGAAAAAGAAATTAATTTTCAGGTATAAGAAGTTTATAGAGCACCAAATAACCTCAACCAGCAATGAGCCTCACCATGACATATCATAATCAAAACCTCAGGACTGGAGGAATGGCTCAGCAGTTAAATAGCTTGCCTAGAAAGCACTAAGTCAAGTGCTAAGTCCCAGAGCGACAGAAGGATTGCCGTGAGTCCATGACCAACCTGGGCTCCACACAGTGAGCTCAGGACCTGTCTGGGCTACAGAGCGAGACACTGTCTCAAAAAAAAAAAAAGACAAAACAGAAACCTCAGAAATACAATATAAAGAGAGAATATTAAAAGTAGCAAGGGAAAAACAGACACTATTATACCAAGGCAAGCCCATTTGAATTAATGCAGATTTCTCAATGCAAACTTTACAGGCTAGGAGAGCCTGGAGCAAGATCTTTCAAGCTTTAAAAGACAGCAAGTGTCAACCCAGGTTGTTGTATTCAGCAAAATTAACCCTGAAAATTGAAGGAGAAGTAAAAAGCTTTCATGACCAAGAATCCCTAAGGAAATTTGCGACCACTATCCCTGCACTGCACAAAATACTTGAAGGAAATTTTGAGAGAAGCAGAGAGACAAGCAGCTCCAAAAAGCATGGAGGAGAGGAACCACCTGAAGAGAAAATGTAACAAAAAAATTGATTGGCATTTGCGTCATTTGACTGGTATCCATCTAAAACAGTACCAACTGTCTCACAAAATCTGTGGATCTTCGCCATAATTATTATTTTTAATAGTATATAATTTTTGCAAGACATAATAACTATATTAAACATGGAGAATTGGTATAAAATCTTGAAAAATATGCATGCATGAAGTTGGGGATGGATAGGCAGGTAAAATGATAAGCCAAAGGTGGCAAAATGTTAGTAATTAGTGAAATGTAAGTAATTTACAAAAGTTTAAAAAAATGAAATAACTCAGCACGCCACTCTATTTCTTTATGTGTAGTATACTTATGCGATATAGATTTTAGTTCATTTAATGTAGTGATTCGATATAGACTTAAGCTCATTTTAAGTGACTCACTGATTTGGTCTTGGGTATAAATTTATCCTAAGAAAACTGATTGATGCAATGACAACCTGATTGTCTTTTGAATGTAAAACATTTACCTTTCAGTGCTAAGCTAAGTAATTTGAAATTCAACTTCTCTTTTTTTCTTTCTCACATTTTCTAGCCTTATGAATTTCATTGTTATAGTTCTCTTCTTAAGTGAGCTGGTGGGTAAAGCCACGTTAAAGAGTCTTAACAAAGATATAGTATGATACAGAAAAGAACTTTTGGCAAATCACCCCAATAAATGGCTCTGTTGGACCCAGAGAAGAGGCATCAAGATATGGTCACTGCTGCCCATTCTGGCGTGGGAAGCTGAGCTAGAGAGTGGTAATTTGAGTGGTAAAGTGAGTCAGATGCAGAAGATTAAATATGTTAAATATCACATGGTTTCTCTGATTTGGGAAACCCAGAATGCAGGCATTCTATAGAACCAAATGGGTGTGATAGTGGGACCTGGGGGGTGGGGAGGGAGTAGGAGGGTCAAAAATGGGAAGGGAAGGGAATCATGATATTGATACGCTATGTATGTGCACAAAATACTCAAGTTCACTGTAATCATCATGTATTGCATATATATTAACAAAAATGGTGGGGAGAAAAGAAGAAGAACCAGGAAGTGGGCAGGACGAGAGGTCGAAACAGCTGGTCGCCCTCTCCCAGCACCACTGGTTTACAGTTTACAGTGACTCTGTCCCCCAGAGTCACTGTGGTTTCTGCTTTACCATCAGCTGTGAATGAGCCTGGGTGGTTCTGGCTCCTCACCGGCATGTGAGGTTAGCCACGTTTGGTTCTTAGTCATTTTAATAGGTGTAGAGTGCAGAGTCGCGGTGTGTCCCAGCTCTTCCCCGACACATGTCCCTGCCCGTGCCGACTCCTGCTGGTTATCTTCTATCCAGATTTCCCCTCATTTTTAAATTGGGTTATTTTCATATTGTTGAGTTTTAAGGATCCCTTATCTACTTTGAATTTAAGGGCTCGCATATTTTAATTTTTTGGTAGAAATTATGCCTGCTACGTTCTAAATGTTCAGAAAATACGTCTATCACGGCCATAATACACAGGGGGTTAGTAGGCACTGACTCAGTCTCTCCCTTCGAAGCAGCATTCCTGCTGTTCCAGGACCCTCAGTGCTACCTCACAAGAGCATCTCTCTTCTTCTAATTTAAAATAGTCCTACTTGAGCTGTGGCCTTTCTCACTCCAGCACAGTGTTTATAAACACGATACTATGTGTTTTCTTTTGCAAATTATTTCATATCCAAATAGTGAGAATGCCCAGGACTTACTTCTAGCAGTTCAGCGTTAAAGGACTGTCCCAGAAGTTGCCGCAAATACAGGTCTCCACGTTTCCCTGTGGAAAGATGCTCCACCTGCGTTTGGGCTGGCCCATCAACCGCCTCAATGGTGAGGTGGGCCAGGAGCACAGGGCACGGAGGGAGGAGCCCCACGGGAGCCGAGGGTGAGCATGTTAAGGCCAGCCACACACTTTCTCCTGCTGTACTGCTGTTGTCAGACTCTTCCTCCTCTGGTGGTTGCATCACACGTGTGAATGTTTACCCTAATCATCGATCTTGTCCCCAAGGGGCTCCTGTTCAACAGTTGTTGTCAGCCCTGGGCACAGTAGCGCAGGTTCAGATGTTGCTAAACTGTTCACGAAGAAGGTTCTCTTCATGTCATACTCACACCCAGAATCTGCGACACGCCCGTGTCCTGTGATCTGCCACACTGGTGTCCGAATGCCAGCTCTCAGCTAGCCTAATAGATTAAAAACAAAAGCAAGGCCAGCCAGATTCAGGGGTACAGACCTTTGATCCCAGCACCCTGGGAGGCCGAGGCAGGAAGATGATCAATTCCATCTGGCCCTGGGCCACTTGGACCCTGTCCTAAAACCATAATTACAAAAAGTGATAGGGCTGATGTAGCCCTGTGGGTAAGGCAGTGGGTTCAATCGTTGTTACTACCAAAGATGACTCGCATGCGTGCATACACGCACATATGCACATGCACACAAGCATGTGGGGCTTTTGAGTCTTTAGAGATTAAGTTCCCTGACATTTTTGAGATTGGGAGTAGATGACCAGGAAACCCCAGCCAGGCAGCAGGGACAGGATATGGGCGATGAGGATCCTAGCTGTGCTCTTAAACCCCACACCACTAGCCTGCCAGTGTGGAGAGAGCCCTGGCTTCAGCTGACAGTGGGTGCCCTCAGAGGAGGCCGGGGGCAGGGTTGGGTGCTGAGTCCAGCTTCTCACGCTGTGACTCCTGGGATGATTCGGAACCTGTGCCTGGCTTCCACCTAGTCCCTCTTGATGGAATTAGAAATTGGGACATCCTGGCTGCATAGATGCTCACACACCGGGCTGTGTCAGAACGGAGGGTAGAGACGGTAGGACCTCTCAGGCTCTGAATACGGGTGGCTGCTGCTTCCTGTTCTGGATGGTGAAGGAGTCATCTGATGTCCTCTGCAACCTGAAGGGACCTGTGGAGTCACCCACGTGAGGCCGTGTGGCAGGACAGATCTTGTGCTTGAACCGTGTGGGAAATCTGGTTTCCGATGTCACTGGCCTGCTCCCACTTGCACTGGCAATTTGGTGCCACTTCCTGAGTTTGTGGCAGCAATTTCTGATCAGAAGGGTGCACACCTAAGGGAGCCTCCTGCCCACGGTTCCTCTGAAGAGGCCACTGGGCTCTACACAGTCCACTCTAGGAAGCACACCATAGCAAGCACAGGTTCCCTCAAGATGGCCTGCGTTTGGACTGGGAGTGGGGCTCAGGGGGAGGGCACTTGCCCACCATGCATGAGGCTGTGAATTCAATTCTGAGGACTGAAGAAGAAAGTAAAGGAAAAAGAAAAAAAAATGAAGACGGCTTGCTTCATAATTCCAAGGTCTTTTTCGTCAAAAGTAGAATCAAAGCCCAGCCTGGTGGCGTCTCTGGGAGGCTGAGACAGGAGGACTGCTCCCAGAATCTGTGCTTTGGCAGTGTGCTCAGACCACCCTCAACCAACATGTGTCCTGGGTGGTGGCAGAAGTTGCAGTTCCACCTTCCCAATGGAAGTGAGGAACTCTTTGTTCTGATAGGCTGGGCCCAGGGCAGGTTGTGGGACATGGATCGATGGCACTGTGGGCTCCTGTTCCCCAGGATCCCAGAGTCTGGTGAGGAGGTGGCACCCTGGACCCTACTCACTAAGAGGACCAGGACGTTGTGGGGAGTGGGCTCTTCTAGGGAGGCTGTGGTGACACCTAGAAGGACCTGGTTGTGGAACCTTGGCCCGAGGATTCCCTGATTCAAGCCGACACTGTGGTAATGGCTGACCTATCAGAACGTGTGTTCCATCTGCACTCAGCCCGTTATACAGAGATGGACAGGTGAATTTCTCATAACAAGACAGTGTGGGTGGCTTTGTGGTGGCTGTGGCTGCTGAGCAGCCAGAGACCCGGATGATCTTGTGTTGAAGAGTTGCATGGGGGAGCCTCAGGTGCCAAAGTGCAGGGGACGGAGTCACCAGGGCTGCTGGCCTGGTCCCAGGGTGATTTGGTAACTATCTACAAGATCCACACCTACCTAGCACAGGTCCCTCCTAGCTTGGGCTGGCTTCCTTCTTGGGGTAGGGTATGGCTCAGGGGAGGAGCACCTGCCTAGCCTGCTGTGGCCCTGGATACAATCCCCAGTGCCAGAAAGAAAAAAGGCATAATCCTGACATTTCAACACCCTGGGAGGTGGATTGGCAAGTTTCACCCCAGTCTGGGTAATTTAGCAAGACCCTGTCCCAAAATAAAAATTAAAAATGGACTGGAAATGTAGCTTAGTGCCAAGGCCCTGGGTTGAATCCCCAGTACCGATAAACTAGCAAACTTTAAAACAAACAAACAAACAAAAAACAAAAACCTATCCTCAGACTGAGGGTGGTAGCAGCTCTTCTTCAGAAAGCACAAAGACAGCGTCCCCTTCTAGGCACCACTAAGCAGGCGTATCCCAGGCAGGAGGACTGCTGTGAACTGAAGGCCAGGAGACTACAGAATGACCGCCTGCCAAACAGAACAAAAGATCACCAGAGAGTTGACAAGGCAACCCCCTACTCCCAGAGGCAGCAGATCTCCAGACAGGAAAAGACCTTGACAACAAGTCTAGAACTGGTGTCACATGACTTTCTGGGCATTAAAAACAACAAAAATAAAACAAAACAAAAGACAGTAAAATCTAACCCGCTTTTCAAAAAAAAGTCTAAAGTACAAACTCCTGAGGCTAGGGGACCAGGCTCGGAAACTCCCACATGAGTCATCTTCCTGACCACTGAGCCACGGCCTGAGTTCCTCATGCCCCGGCCCCACACAGACACACTCTGAGCCCATTTCTGCAGATGATGCGACCTCAGGTCAGCTCCTCCCACCCCGTCTCCCTCCAGAGACGCCCACCAGCAGCAGGGTCCCCTCTTCACCTCACTTCTCTCCACTCCCCTTCTCCTTGATTTTCTCTTTCCTCTGTGTCCACCAGTGTCCCTGCCTCTGGTGACATTTGTCCCCTTTGCCAGGAAACCCCTCTAGTCCCTATTCACCTTTGTTGATCTTGAGGCCATGTGTGTCTGGGCCCACCCGGTCCCTGTGGCAAGAGTCCCTTCTACATTGTGGCGTGCCGTGTCCTAGTGATGGATCACCTGGATTCTGAGCTGCTCCCATGAGTTAGTTCCCTCATCTGCTGTTGAGGGGATTGAAGGTGATGGTGGGATGTAGGAGGGTAGGTGGGAAACAGGACAGAGGAGGTGGGACTGGAAGGTGGACATGTGCAGAGGTTGGAGTACCCTGTCTGTGGTCACGTTTGCACTCAATATTACTGGAGGTACAGATGTTAAAAAAAAAGGGGGGGGGGATTCATTTAGTGTTAGGAATGTTCATTTAGAGTGAGACTCAGTGGCACAGACCTGGACTCTCAGCACTCTGGGAGGCTGAGAGAGGAGAATCCCAAGTTCAAACCCAACCTGGGGAAAACTTAGCCACTTAGTGAGATCTGCTTCAAACTCAAAATAACAATAAGAGCCGAGGATGTAGCTCGCTGTGGAGGGACCGTAATCCAACATCAAACGCACAGACCATGGAGAACAGGGCCAGGGGATGGAGCCGTGCTGGGACATTTGCCTCTCATGTTATGGTCCTGGGTTCCATCTTCAGGGATGAAAAAATTCAGTGGAAGTCATAATAACAAGCACACATGTGCTAATAAAGGAACTTTAAGATACAAGAGAAAAGTGGACAGGAATAAAGGCGGACAGTGTCAGCCCTTCCTCAGCAGCTGCCGGAACAGTCAAAGGAAAGTGCTCCAAGTCGTACCAAATACCTACAGATCGTCTCAAAAGAAAGATGTAAAGATAACTCCAACTATTTATAGCTACTTATAAATTGAAATCCATTAATTAAGAATCATAATGAAAACTTACATAAGAAGTATTTGATAAATTTTAACCCTCATTCATGGTAAAAGTTTCATTGTATTATGGGCAGAGGGGACCGTCTTCAGGCACATCAAATATGGGTTTACAGCACTATAGATCTTATGCTAAAATCATATTATTTTTGGAAAAAACACAGGGAAAACGTTTGCTGACATTGGATTCGGCGATAATTTCTTAGATCTGACTTCAAGAACGATGACAGCAAAGGTGGAAATAAGTGTAGAAAAGTCGATTACAAGAAAATGCCTTGGGCTTTGTTTGTTTTTGAGATAAGTTCACCCTGTGTAGTCCTGTCTGGTCCTGAACTCCCTATGTAGCCCAGGCTGTCCTCATGGCAGTCCTCCTGCCTCAGGCTCCTGAGTGCTGAGGTTACAGGTGTGCTCCTTCACACCCAGCTTATCAGGTAGTAGGAAATCAACCTCAGGGCTTGCGATTGCTAGGCAAGTGCTTGCTCTAATGGCTGTGCCATTTCTTCAGCCCTTAAGTAATAAAAATAGGGTTGTCCGATGTGGTGACGCTCTTCTGTAATCCCAGCACTCAGGAGACTGAGGCAGGAGAACTGCCATGAGTTCTAGGCCAGCCTCATCTACATAATGCACTCAGGACCGCTCAAGCCCATACAACAATGACCCATATCAAGCAGACAGAACAACAGGGTTGCAATGTAACACAGGAATTTCACTTCTGGTTATACCCACACGACCTGAAGGCACCTTGCAGACAGATCTGTCAGACCCGTCTTCACAGCAGCTTTGTTCCCCAGAGCCAGAGCACGGAGGCAACCTGCGTCTGTCAGCCAAAGACTGGAAAAAGAAATTGAGACCCTGTCAAATAATGAAAAATAAAAAGCAAAGTAGCAAAAAGAGGTGCAGTCATTATTCATATCTGATTTTAAAATATCCTTTAAAAATAAAAGTGAAATGGAGCAGATTGTACATCCTTAATTTGGCCATAACACTCTATGTAACTGAAAAAAATTAATCCAGTCAAAAGCAAAGAGTGTCCAGCTGCAAAGACAGCAAATCCAATTTCTAGATGATCTAAAACATATGAACTTCAGAGCTTCAGAGTTATTAAAAGTAAAAATGGGAAATGAAACCATGTGACCACCAATTTTATAAATTCCCTTCCTTCCTTCCTTTTTCTTTTTCTTTCTTTTTTTTTTTTGTGATTCTGGTGATCAAACCCAGGGCCTTCACACTAAGTCACACACAGATCTACACACTGGCTCCAATCTCAACGAGCTCACGAAGCACAGAAGAGTTAACTGGCCACAGGAAAACCTGAACGCAGAAACCTGGGGTGGGAGCATCCTCATAACCAGGTCCCCGTGTAAGCGGCACTCGGGGACTCACTGAACGTCAGCTTCCCCATGCCCCTTCTGTGTTGGAGTAACAGCCAGCTTCTGGAATATTTCCTCCTCGACACACCTGACAGCCCACAGCTAAGAGCTGCTTGGTCACCAGGCCTGGTAGGGCACTCTTGCACTCTGGGACGCTGAGGCAGGAGGATCCCAGGTTTCAGTGCGGCTTGGGCAACTTAGTGATTCAGTGAGACCTTCTCACAAATCAAAAGTAAAAGAATGAGCTGGGAATGTAGCTTAGTGCAAAGGCCCTTGGTGAGTCCATGGTATCACCGCCCCCACCCAAGAAAAACAGAACCACTTGGTGAGATCATGTGGCTTGCACCTCTTAGGTACAGGACTATTGGACAGCCACGAAGCTGGTTCATTACAATGAACTCAGTTTCACTAAAGTACAGTACCTCATGTGTGGGTTTTACACAACTGAATAAAAAACCTGCAGAATATAATTGTGTATATCATCTACCTGTGCTGTAAACCAAATTACCAACCTTAAATTTTATTTATTTCTTTATTTGTTGAGGCAGAGTCTCAGTCTTCAATGTAGGCTGGCCCTGAACTCACTATGAAGCCCAGGTTGGCCTTGAGCTCACAGTAATCCTCCTGCCTCAGCCTCCTGAGAACTGGAATTGAAGGTGTGAGCTGCCACACCCAGCTAACTCCTAAATTAAAATAAGCTTTATAATTAGGAATTAAAACTTGATCACCCTACTATGTAATTAATTGTCAAGACAGTTCATTGCTAGTGATCTTGTTAGACACAGGGCTGCACCCAGCGCAGAGGGGAAGGCACCCTTGGATGTGAGGCAGACACCCAGCAGGTGGCCCTGGTGGCCGGTTTGCTATTTGGCATGACCATGTTAGGAAAGTCAATGGGTAGGTCACACTGGAAGAGTATATAAAGGGGAGACTGACTTCCAAGAGCTTTCTCTCTCTCTCTCTCTCTCTCTCTCTCTCTCTCTCTCTCACACACACACACACACACACACACACACACACACACCAAACCTAGGGCCTTCACCCTGAGTGACATCCCCAGCTGTTCTGTATTTTTCAGTTTTGAGAGAGGGTCCCATTGAGTTGCTAACTGCACAGGCTGGCCTCAGACAAAGAGAACAGTGAAAGCCCCAGGATGGGGTGAAAACCTCATCACCTCCCTGCTGTAATAATAGGCCCTAGGGAGGCCTCCCGCGCCTGTAGAGGGCTCCCTGTGCCTAAGGGCACACACAGAATTCTTTTTCTTGTGTGCACACAAACGTAGACCATGTTCTGGGCTATAGATGGCTCATAGAGGAGAGGACCCCCGAGGGTCCAGAAGCAGCAGCCATGGACAGGAGGAATTTCAGAGATCTTGCGTGGGAGGGACAGTGGGCCTGCAGGACACCAGCTGGGGACTGTCCTGACTAGGCCTCTGCCCTATCTCTTTAAGAGGTCCCGCCCATCAAGAACGTCTGGCCCGTGAGCCGGCTGCAACCTGACGCAAGCTCACTCACGGAGAAGGGTACGCTAGCTGGGACAGTCCTGGGCCGGCCAGTTCCAGCAGCACGTGGAGCTTCTTCGAGGACTTCGGCGAGACCCACAAGGAAGATCGCGCCATTATTATGCCATGGCTCATCGGAAACAGGGTGCCCAGACTCCCTCGTGTGCCCGGGTGGGGCGCACCTCAATTCCCAGACTCGGGGTCCCTAAAGTCTCCACGCTCGCCTTCCTGATCATTCTCTGTGTACGACTGCTGCCAGTGAGTCCCGCCGCGGTTCCAGCGTGGGAAGGGACGCGCGATGCCCGGAGCGGGGAGGAGACGGGAGCGCGCGCCCGGGTCGCCGGCTGCAGGGCATGTCCCGGCATGACGGATCCGTCCCGGAAATCGGGGATCGGGAGAGACTCGAATCCCTGCCGTGGCTGGACGGCCCACGGAGTCGGGGGAGGGGAGTGGGGGGTGGAGAAGGGGTCGCGGGGAGGAGAAGAGGACCGAGTGGGGGACTCGACCCCGCCTAGAGAGTCTCGGCAGGGTTAGGGACGCGGTCAGGACACCCCGGATCCGCCGGCCAGCAGGAGTGAGTCACTGCGCGCCGCCGCGCCGGCTTGGGGAAGGGTCCGGGCAGGTGCCAGATCCTGGCTTCTTGACTCCTTCTCCCTTCGCCTTACCGGCCGCCCACCGGATTGCACGGGCGGGGTGGGGTGACTGCTGTTCCGAGTTCCACACCTGGCGCTGGGGCAGGACGCTCGCACCAGTGGCCCACTTTGGACAGAAAGCACCCGGTCCCTGCCCTCGCCGCCTCCCCAGCTCCGTCCCCTCCCCTCCCCTCCCGGTGGGGTCGCGCGTCTCGCTGTGCCGAGCTGCTAGGCGGTGCTGGGACTTGCCTTCCTTCTGCCTCGGTCTCCCGGCTAGAGCCTGGGGTGTGGCAGGGAGAGAGCCCGCGGCTAGGAGAGAGCCCCAGACTTCCACTTTTCATACCCTGGCCCGCGGGCACTGAACCTTCCAGTAACTTTCTTAATCCCCCCTTGATGACATAATAGCTTCCCAACTAAGGCTGTCCTTTGAAGGCCCAGCCACGCTGAGCTCCTGTGACCCCTTCAGCCCACGCCCCCACCATGGACAAACCAAATCCCAGCCTCCGGAAATGCTTACGGTTCTCACTTCAATAAAGGTGGCCGGACTTACCTCGGTGGCTTGGGCCATTTACCTGGCATGCACATGGCCTTGGGTTCACCTTAAGCAATTCAAAGTTAGCCAGGGGCCAAGGCCTACATGCCTGTAATCCCAGCTCTGGGGAGGCTGAGGCAGAAGGGTTGTTCTGAGTTTGAGTCCCGCCTTGGCTACAGAGTAACTTCAGAATCATCATAAATATAGGAATACCGAGTCTAAAAGAAAAAGAAAAAAGAAAATATTTTGGAGCTAATGTCTCTTAATCTCAAGAAACAGGGATGGAATTGATTCCTATACGTATTTGTTTTATTTGTGTATGTGTGTGGAACTGGGGATTGTACTAAGGACCTTCATAGAGAGCCTCCTTCCCAGTTCACTGATTTTTTTTTTAGTTTTGATTTTTTTTTTAAGTTTTGATTTTGAGACAGGGTCTCACTGAATTGCTAAAGCACCCAGGCTCTGTTGGAACTTGGGATCCTCCTGCCTCAGCCTTCCAGTGCTGGGATTACAGACCTGAGCAGTCACGCCCACTGTGTATTTAGTTTTTAACTGCCCAGTTTCACCCAGCTACCCACACATACGCACATAGGACAGGCTCGACACTCAACAACTGGCAGACTTTGGAGAGCTGAGGTGGGGACAGGATTACTGTTCTTTAGCTGATTTGAGGAGATGACCCTATCCCATCAGCAGAAGCTTTTATCTCTCTGTCTCGTTTCAAAATAAAGCTGCCCTCTGCAATTTGGAAAAACAGTAATTCAAAAAGGAAATTTCTTGAGAGCACCTTTACATGTTTCCTTTTCTAACTAAAGAAAAACTCCTTGGGGCTTTCCCTCTAATTTTGCTAGACAGAGTCCCACCAGAATAGGAGAGCCCCCACCTGGTAATGAAGTGGGAAAACTGCAAATTACACAATAGTCTTAAATGGCACACGTGCTCAGAGATGGTCCGTGTGAGTACCCTGCGCATTACACAGGTTAAAAGCAGAGTCCCAGCAGCGCGTAAAATAAGCTCATGTGTTAACCTTGAAGAATCACATGGACAAGATAACTCTCCCCCCACTTAGCTGGGACCCGTGACACACACCTGTAATCCCCACCTCTGAGGCAGGAGGGTCACAAGTGGGAGCCCAACCTTGAAATCTTAGCAACTTAGAGAGAACCTGTCTCAAATACACAATAAAAAAGGGCTGGGGATGGAGCTCAGAGCCAAGGTGCTGGGTTCAGTGCCCAGCACTCACGGTAAATCCGTGTCCCCAAGCGCTAGTGACAGCGCTTCAGGCGGGAACGGTGTCAGATACAGATGCAGTCCAGTTTATCTGCTGTGTGAAATAGAGTAGTTAAAGAAATTTCAGTGCTTCTTGAAAAATACTTGGTCCATGGGTAGTTGACAGAAGGTGTTAGTTTGTAGGATTTGAAGTGTTTCCTTACAAAGAAATCCTAGATCAGGTTTGCAGCTCTTGCGTGACACAGAATGAACTGTCACTGGTTGAGGGTTTTTATTTTACTTCATCCATTGAACCCAGAGCATTCACTGCGAGCTACATCACATCCTTAACTGCTTTATTTATTGTTTGTTTGAGATAGTGGCTCCCTAAATTCCTAAGTTGCCCTGGCTGGGCTTGAATTTGGGATCCTCCTGCCTCAGCCTCTCAAAATGCCAGGATTATACGCCTCCATCATCAGTCTCGGCTTCTACCCAATATTGAGACAACTTTAACTTGTGGTCAGAGGCATGCACGGCACGTGATCTCATTTTCAAAAGCACACATAACGTCCTTAAGGGTAACCACTCTCTTCACTGCAATATTATTTAACAATTTATAAAGCAAATGTTTTAACATTAATCTTGCTTTTGCTACTGTACACAACCAGTTACAATACTTAAAGACCACTATGTGCATAAAAGTCATCTTCCCCTTCCACTCGACGCTGCATCTGGCTCGGTTTACCTTCCTTCTACATTACTGTTTCATGGCTTCCAAAAAGGAAAGGGGAAGACTATGGTTATTGCACAATTCAAATGAGGTTCGTTGTATCCGGAAGGAGAAGACACCAGGTTTAGGACGCTAAA
>PVKB01007576.1:0-32145 GCA_004027205.1 Ctenodactylus gundi | reverse complement strand
AAAGGCAATGGAAGCATCAAAACCAGCTGAACAATGGAGTGAACAAAGCCCCCCAGCCAGGCAGCCACCACCAGGCCCACACACAGTCGGGTGTTCATGATGGTGACATAGTGAAGGGGCCGGGAGATGGCTGTGTAGCGGTCGTAGGCCATCACTGAGAGAGAGAAGACAGTCCCACCTCCCAGGAGGTGAAAGAAGAAGATCTGGGCCATGCAGCCCTGGTAGGAGATGGTCTTGGGCTCACGAACGAAGTCCACCAGCATCTTCGGGCAGGTGACTGTGGAGTAGCAGAGGTCTATCACAGCCAAATTACGGAGCAGGAAATACATAGGCATGTCGAGTCGGGGGTCGAAAGTCACTGTGACCATGATAAGGATGTTTCCCACAACAGTGATGATATAGACAGATAGGAACACCAGGAACAGGAGTTTCTGGAAGTCCTGGGTCTGTGAGAACCCTAAGAGGACAAACTCTGTCACCCATGAGACATTCTGTGTTTCCATGAGATCTTTTTTACATGCCTAGAGAGAAATAATGTAGAACAAAAAATGAAAAGTTTGATCAAATTTCTTTAGAAGGTCATGATTGAATTGGGCAGTCTTCCTAAAATGCTGCTGAGGATACCCTTCCATGAGGATAAATACATTTTCAAAAGCTCCTACAAATGTATCTCCCTAATGACATTCTACTTTATACTCCAGGCATTTAGGGGTAAAGTTTTTTCCCTCTGAACAATGCTGTCATGGTCCATGCCTGGTGTACCCAACGTAATGCCTTGTGAACCACGGGCTCCACAAATCTCCTTGAATAAATGAATCAGTGAGTATGTCAGTAAGTACCATTGACCACAAACCTTCTCAGCCTGTGAGCATATATTCTCAAGAGTATGTAGTGACTAGTGTCTTTAGATAAAAAAGAAAGATGCTTTCTATGAGCAGAATCTTGTGGAGCTATATAGGATTCATCATTAAAACAAAACAAAATATGTGTGCTAGAAGGAAATGTCACAAACAAATTTAGACATAATTCAAGTCAAAGCTAGCTGATGACCTTGGGACAGTAAAGTTGAGATATAGAGGGATTCTTACACTTTTCCACACAAATATTTCTTCAATAGTTTTCATTGGGATTTCCAGTCAAGATGGCAGCTAAGTAACAGAGTTGCACAATGTCTCCTCATGTACTCACTTAAAAAGTTGAGAATATAGTAAAAAATACCTCCTGTTCAAAGTAGCTAGTATGTAAAGGAGCGTCCCAAAAATTGAAAGGCCAGGGGAAGATCAGAAATCCTGGAGAAATATCAGAAGTGAAGGTAGCCCAGGAAGCTGCCCCAGGTTGACTGCAAACTGCTGGGAGTCACTGGCATCCACAGATGGAGAAAAGCCCAGCCAGACCCCAGAGTCTCTGACTGAGCTATGCGAGTGCCCAACAACTGAAAGGAGGCTACGTGAAGGTCAGAAATCCCAAAGACATATCAGAAGCGGAGAAAAACAACAGTCCAGGAAGCAGCCCCAGGACAATTGACTGCAGTCTGGAGGTTCAGGCATCTACAGATGGAGGAAAGCTGGGAGTCTGCAACCTCAGACCCAGGTAAGCTCAGATCAGGGGAACTGGGAATTGATATCAGCTGGTAGCCCCAGCTTCTAGAAATGAGCTTGTAGGTAGTGCATACTGAAAAGGCACTGTGAGCGTTCCCTAGAGAAGGCCTCCTGGAGCCTAGATCAGAAGAGTGCTGGCAGCCATAACAGGCAGTGACGTACGCAGGAGCCATAAAACAATTTTTTTTAAAAAAGCGCCGGAGACTGAACTGATTAGAGTTAAAAAAAAAAAAAAACCAAAAAGAAAAGAAAAGCTCAGAAGAGTGAATCAGGGTTTTTGGGGTCACTCTTAATCAATGCCTAGGACGAAACTTGCACAAGACACAGTTGCAAAGAGGACAGAAAGGGTGCTGAACTCCTGAATGGTTTAGGTATAGTGAGAGTACCTGCAAAGGACAGAGTCCCACTCTCAGGGAAGGGAAGCCAGGACAGGTAGGAGAAATTTTCTGAGAGGGCTAGGGGTGATCAGGATACCTCACAGGCCATCAGACTGCTTACTACCTCACTGCCTACTCCCAGTACAGAACTCAGGAATTTCAGCACCCCCCAGACACCCTCATCCGAATTCAAAGAAACCTCTCAGCTAGGCCTTTAAAGGGAAGTCCCTCAACAACAGGAACACGGGAAGAAGGCAAGGCAACAGGACACACAGACATGCCTGAGACCCAGAAATTAATGTCATGGCCCCTGAAATAGTGAAACTCACAGGGAAGGAAGTCAAAAAGCAAATAAATGAGTTGAACAGCCAGTTCAAACAAGATATTCTCAAAGATACGGAAGCAATTATCAGCAGTCTTAAAGAGGAACTTACTAACCAAATAGCGGTCCTAATGGAGACAAAGCTTACTGAGCATATATAAGCCACAAATAAAATGTTGGCTGAGGTAAATAAAGAAATGCAAGATATGAAGGAACATTTTAATAGAGGAGTGAAAATACTGAAAAGAAATTCAGGATATAAAAATACATTTGAAAAATACATTTCAGTTGTTGTGCACTCCTTCCTCTCCTAGGTCTGTCAAAGATTTTGGGGTCTGGTTGAGCTTTTTTTTTTTTTTTAATATCTGTGGATGCCAGTGACTCCCAAAAGTTTACAGTCAGCCTGGGGTGGCTTCCAGGATGTAATTTCAGACCTTTAAGACAAGGTTGAGGAAACAAATACTATAATTAAGTACCACTTCAAAAATTAGAAATATGCGAAGTATCTGGGTACAACAGCTGGTGGAGAATTCAAAGAGAACCAATCTCAGAATTACGGGTGTGGGGAAAAGCAGAAGACAGCACTGAAAGTATAAAGAATTTATTCACTGAAATCATTCAAGAAAAATTTCCAACTCTCAGAAAAGGAATTAATTTTCAGGTACAAACAGCTTATAGCACAAGAACTAATCTCAACCAGCAATGAGACTCACCACAGCATATCATAATAAAAACCTTAGGAATACAACAGAAAGAGAGAATATTAAAAGCAGCAAGAGATAAACAGGCATTATTCTGCCAAGGCAAACCCATTCAAATTACCACAGATTTCTCAATGCAAACTTTAAAGTCCAGGACAGCCTGGAACAAAATATTTCAAGCTTTAAAAGACAGCAAGTGTCAACCCAGATTCTTGTATCCAGCAAAATTATCTCTGAAAATTGAAGAAGTAAAAAATTTTCATGACCAAGAATCCCTAAAGAAATTTGTGACCACTAGCCTAGCATTCCAGAAAATACTTGAAGGAATCTTAGAGATAGACAAGCAGCACCAAAACACATGAAGGAAAGAAAACATCCAAAGAGAAAGTGTAACAAAAAAATAGATTGGTATTTGAATCATTTGATTGATATACTTCTAAAACAGTACCAACTGTTTCATAAAATCGGTGAAATGCCCCACATAATTATTACTTATAATATTATATTTTCTTTTTCACAGTTTTAAGCCATATGAATTACATTGTTTAGTTCTTTTCTTATGTGGACTGGTGGGTGAGGCCATGTTAAAGAATCTGAACAAAGATATAGTGAGATACAGAAAAAAAAAACCTTTTGGCAAATCATTTCAATAAAGGGCTCTGCTGGACTCAGAGAAGAGGCATCAAAATAGGGCCAATGTAGCCCATGCTAGTGGTGGGCAGCTGAGCTAAATAGTGGTGATTTGAATGGTGAAGTGAGTCAGACACAGAGGATTAAATATGTTGAATATCGCATGGTTTCTCTGATTTGGGAAACCCAGAATACAGGCATTCTATAGAACCCAATGGGTGTGATAGTGGGAGTTAGGGGGGATGGAGAGGGTGTGGGAGGCCAAAATGGGGAGGGAAAGGGATCCTAATATTGATGTGATATATATGTACACAAAATACTAAACATTGTGAATCACAAAAATATATATTAATAATAATGGTGGGGAAATTCATTGCCACCGACCTTTTGTTGTAATAGCAATGCTCAAGATAAACATAAATTTTCCTTGAATTCTCATGTTTTGTATTTAAAAATTTACGTGAATTTTATATCATATGCAAATACCTAGACAATCTTTGGGATGCTTTTAAAATGCTAATCATCGTGATTTGTAAAGTTTTCATTGCCAAGAATGACATGTTATAGAGACAGGAAATATACAAACATGTTCCTAAAATTTAGTTCAGTTAGAGAAAATTCTAGAAGACAGTCACTTAAAAAATAAAGCTCTTTGGTGCTAAATAACTCTTTCCTCTTAAGTTATACGTTTCCAGAATTATCTTCTCTTATGGTTCAGAAAAAAATTGTTCTGGGACCCTGTCCTGTGAGGACAATAGAAGATAAAGATCTCTCTTTCCTGATTCCCACATGGCACACGGAAGGAAAAGTAGCCTGTGCGTGGATGCTCTTGTGAGGACCTGAGTGAGCATCTGTGCAGAGCACTCCACCAACCTCTGTAGACAAACACACAGTAGGATTCTCTTTAAAGTTATCTATGAGAGAATATGATACCCCAAATGCTGTCATGTTGATCTTTATGTAAACCTCATGTACATCTTCAAATGTTTGCATAAGAATGGTGCTCCAGGAAGATGTGCTTTGTTTAGTCTGTGGCTTTATCAACTCTCTGCATAGGACCATGTTTAAAAACATCTCTCTGGACAGCTGAGATCACCAGCAAGCTCTCCTGTGGGAAATGATGTGATGAGACAGCCTAAGAACAGGCTTGTTTATAGCTGAGCACAGCGCCATGACAGGCAAGGTGGGACAGGCATTTCCCCAGGTATTGTGGAGCTACTGTGACAGACGGAGGTATACTGTTGTTTCTTGCCATGAGCCCCTGCCCTACCGCATGATCAAGAATGCAACTTACTTAGATTCTATCTCAAAATTTTAAAAATAAATAAATAGGAAGGGCTGAAGATATAGCTCAGTGTTCCCTGGATTCATTCCCTCCACCCCTCCAAAAAGATTAAAAATAAAGGTGAGGGCTAGAAGTTAGCTCACTGGTAGAACCCTTACCTAGCATGTGTGAGACTCTAAGGAAGGAAGGAAGGAAGGAAGGAAGGAAGGAAGGAAGGAAGGAAGGAAGAAAAAAGAGGAAACAAAACATCAAGGTATTCTACGTGCTAACAGTGGTTGGATTTTGGTAATGAGACTGACTGAATATACCTTTTGTCTTTCACTTATTTACATTTTAGTTTAAAAAGAAGAATTAGGAGAGAGGAAAGGGGAAATAAAAGTTTGGAAACTTCTCAGTGTTGCTTGCTGTCAGCAGTGTCATGGGCTTAAGACCATCCTGGCATGTAAGGGCCAGAGTTTAGGAATAGAGTAATCTCAGAACACTGAGGAAAAGACAGAGAGGGAAGAGGAAAGGAGAGGTGCGAGTGGCGGGGAGAAACGGCCCCTTGTGAACCAGAGCAGAGAAGGAGGCAGGGATTCCCACGGCCGCTACAGTACTGCCTGATACTGACAACTGCTCTTGCCAATGCTCCCAGGTGTCCTAGTGGTCAATCCAGTCCCTGCTCCCGATGGCACTGGGAGAGAGTGGCCTGTCGTTGTCATTATGTAGTCAATCTTACTCTTATTTTTACTCCAAACCCAAGTTCCTTTCTGTCCACTATCCCTCACCCAGCTAGACTTCTCTCTTGCATCTTGTATGTATGATTGCCCAAGTGTATGTATTAGTTTGGGTTCTTTCAAAAGGCAGAATTTACAGAGTTATAACAAAAAGGATCTATTAGGAAGGCTTACAAATCCGAGGATAGAGATAGTCCAAGATGGCGTCCTGCATGATGAGATCTGGGGTGTCCGATGGCTGCCCAGCCGCGAAGTAGATCTTCCATCCCTGGCTGCAGGACAGCTGGTGAGAGTTTGCTGTGGATCTCAGTTGTTCGAAGAACAATGACGAACACTGGAGCCTGAAGATCGGTGACTGAAGATCGGCGATGGGCAGACAGGCACAAGTCGAGACTGGAGTGAATCTGTGCTGACGATCTGTGGCGTGTAGCAAGTCGGTGTCCGGTGATCGTAGACAATTGCGAAGGCGAGAGCTTTCCCAGAGGAAGAAGCTCTAACAATCTTTCTTCTTCCTTCCTTTTATGCTGTTGGAGTTCCAGTTGGGCCTCCCACTTCTGGGTGGGTGCTCTTCCCTCATTCGCTGGCCCACAAATTACTAACATTCTAATCCAGGCTGGTTCTGAATTCCCAATCTAGGCGTGGTTCCCAAACCCTAATCCAGGCATGCTTCCTGATTCCCTCAGTTACATAACCTCTCCAGTCGTCACAGTGTGTGTCTTTCCTTTAAAATTACTACCAAATTATTCCTCTTCTATTAATATGGGCTTCAAATCAGGTTCCAGATTGGGCTCCATTTTAATCCTCACAATAAAACATAAAACTTATAAAAGACATCTTCTACCTCTTGCTTTATTTTTTTCATGCTCTTTCTTGTTTTCAGGAAATAATGCACATTTATATGGGTTTTCGGGAACTATCTTATAAAAACTCCAGCCTTTCTTTCTAGATCCATCTACCACTAACTGGTACTAATAGTAATCATTTCTTATTTTATATATAATATATATTATATTAGTAGTGGTAACTTATGATATAAAACATGTACTGAAGTTTCTACTATTGCGAGAAACTCTATTAAATATTTTATATGCACTATCTTACTTAATTTGCATAGATTATTATAATGCTTATAAAGTGCAGTAAGTACCATGAATTAGCTGCACTTTACACATCAATAAACAGAGGCTCAAAGACTTTAAATAATTGCCTGAGCCATGCAGAGGATGAGTAGCAGAGCTGGGCTCTGATCCAGGTCCTACTACCCTGAGCGTCTGTTTTCCATCCCTCATTCTCTTCTTTCTGTTCCCTTTGAGAGTCCAACAAACTGATCAAGTCTCAGTGTCTTGTCCAACAGCACCTCACCTAGATTGCCTTTGCAACTTGTTCACTTGCCTAAATTCTACCCTTAGTGGAAGATTCACTGTTCTGTAATAATTACATCTTCTACAGCACTGCCATGTATTGGTATTTTTCCATAAAAATGGGTCTGTCTCCTCCATGTTTTGCAATTTCAATGGAAGCCAACAGAATTAGTCCCCCACAGCATCTCAGGCACGCAGAGCCTTTCTTATAGATGATTCCTGTAGGAATCCTTGATTGTTTGATGGTGAATAAAATTAAAATGGTATGATGAGGCAGGACTCTTGAGGAAAGGGAAGACAGGAGGGAGGGAAGGAGAGAGAGAGACAGAGAGAGAGAGAGAGAGAGAGAGAGAGAGAGAGAGAGAGAGAGAGAGAGAGAGAGAGAGAGATCAGTTTACGAGACAACAGAGGAAATTCAGAATCCAGACTCCTACATGACCAAATTTACAAACCTTGGAGCATCATCTTACTGAGACTGTCCTGCCATTCTTCTGTCTACAGATTCGTGTGACTCTGAGGAAATGCTTCCTCTACCTACCCATAGACGGAGCGATTAGAGATAGAAATAGTGGATGTGTACGGAGTTAGGGGAAGAAACAAAATTCACAAATTTACAACTATTATTTCCAGATTGTTTTCTGTTGTTACCCAATTATATCTCTCATTGGTCTTTTCTCTTTAAAAAATTAGTCCACATAGAACTAAGAAAGAGTGGAAGGGTTTTAAATACAGGAGTGAATCTAGTCTGTGGTTATCTTGGCAGCCGTAACAGGTTTTGTTAAAAGCAGGATGTAAGAGCAGGGAGAGTAAGGTGGAAGAGTAACAAGAGAAGAGAAATGAAAATTTGGAGTGAGTGGGAGAGGTGGTAGGCAGGAGGAGGAGGAAGGTGGAGGAAGAAAAGAGGACTTAACAGAAAATACTAGAAGGTGGCAGTACGAGAGTAAGACCTGGTTGTGCTTTTTTCTGATGTGGAAAGTAGTTGCCGGCTGGATGTAGGATGTGGGGGAGAGACAGTGTGTGTCTATATTCTGCTCTTCCTCCCATGCTCTGTCCTAAATTCCACCCAACATGTAAGCTGGTGCAGATAAGTTTTAGCTCCAAATAAAACCAATTGTTTCTCCAAATCCCATCCTCCCTTGACTCTTGCCCAGTGGCTTCTCTACACCTTCTTTCAAACCCCTGTTTGCTTCACAATGGTCTTTGACAGGAGCCTTCACAGTGTTGACTTGACCATGGGCAGAACATCGGAGTCATCACCTACCTCCAGCCCAGAATAGACAAGGAGGATCAGACCCTCCAGCTTCCTAGGCTCTGCTTGTCCTTTAACTCCATTCTCTTCATTCCTCTCTCCAGATCAGTAATATGTGTAGGATTGGCCTAAGGGAAAGGGCATTCCTCAAGGGGTAAGCCTGGGGCTTAGTTCTTGAACTGAAGCTGGGCCCAGGCCGCTGAGGGTTAAGGAGCAATGGGAGTTATTAAAAAGTATGTAAGCAGTTGCGTCAGATGCACATGATCATTGAGAAACTGTCTTGGGGCCAACACTCCAGGAGCACAAATTGTAGGACTGAGATGAAGAATAAGAGCCCTCAAAGAAAGTGAACTTTTGGGGAGATTTACAAGACCCAAAGCCCCTGAGGTTAGCACCATGGGCAACTCAGCCCTTCTATTGGCTCCTGTCACCACTGGATAAAAGTCATCTTTGGGGCTGGAGGAATAGCATAGTGCTTAGAGCATTTACCTAGCAATCCCAAGGCCCTGGGTTCAATTCATTTATAAATGGGGTGTGGCGGTCTTGGTACTCAGGAGGCCAAAGCAAGAGGATTACCATGAATTCAAGGCCAGCCTGGACTACATAATGAGTTCAAGACCAGGCTGAACTGCAGAGTGCAACAGAATGGAGCATGTATTATCACTTTATTCATTTTATGGCAGAAAATATTGCACCAATTAGATATATCTGCTTTGTTTACCATTAACCATTTCTTAAACATTTGGGTTGGTCCTACTCATTTAGTTATCATGAAAAAATGAACTTGGCTATATGAAAATTGATTATAAGATTCTATTTATTTTCATTTATTTCAGATGTATACCTAGGAGTGGAATTTCTGGGCTTTCCAGTGGCCCTGTGCTAACCTGTTGATGATGGCTACACTGGAGTCATTTCACATTTCTACCAGAAGTATTAGGGTTAAGGTTTCTCCAAATCATCACCAAACATGTCTCATCATCTGCCTTTTTGTTTTAAGCACCCTGGTAAGAATGAAATGGTATCTTGCAATTTTGATTTGTGTTTGCTTAATGATCAACAATGTTGCATATTTTTCCATGCTTGTTGGCCTTTTGTGTGTCTTCTTTGTAGAAATATCTATTCTAACCCATAGGCCATTTAAAAATTACATTGTTTTTAAGTGCTGAATTGCAAGCATTCTTTCCATAGTCTGCATATTGAGCCTTTAGAAGATATGTAACTTAAAAATATTTTCTCTCACTTTGTAGATTATCATTTCACCTTTTTAGTAATATAATTTGATGTGCAGAAGATCCTTATTTTTATTACTTGCAACACATTTATTTTGTTTTGTTACTCATGCTTAGGTGTTAAATTTAAGAATCAGTCGGCAAATCTGAAGTCATGAAGATTTACTTTTATAATTTCTTCTAAGACTTTTATACTTTTAAGTCTTAGTTCATTGATTTATTTTGAGTTAACTTTTCAATGTAAGATGTGATATGGGTCCAACTTCCCTGTTTTGCACGTGGTTGTCAAGTTTACCCCCTGCTACTTGTTGAAGAGACTATTCTTTCTCCACGGAATGTCCTCAGTCTCCTTGTCAAAATCAGTTATCCACAGCTAGGCACGGTGGTACACATATGTAGATACTTGGAAGGTGGAGGAGGACAAGGCCATCCCAGGCAACTTAGCAAGACTCTGTTTCAAAATAAAAATGTAAAAGAAAGTCTGGGATATGGTTCTGTGGTAGAGTACTTGCCTAAATACATGAGACCCTGGGTTCAATCCCCAAGGTCACAAAAAATCAATTGCCCATAGAGATTTATTTCCAAAATATTTTGTACACACACACCACTATCATATTTGATTATTGTATCTTTGTAGAAAGTCTTGAAATTGGGACATAAAAACTTCTTATTTTAGTTTTCTTTGTCAATATTGATTGGTTATTTGGAACACCTTGCATGTCCATATGAATTTGGAAATTAGTTTTTCTAATTGAAAGCATTTCCCCTCAAATCAGGAACAAGACAAGGACGTCCACTCTCACCACTTCTTTCCAACATAGTGCTTGAAACGTTAGCCAGAGCAGCTAGACAAGATAATGGAACAAAGGGAATATGCATAGGAAAGCAGGAAGTCAAACTGTCTTTATTTGTGGATGGCATGATTCTTTACATAGAGCAACGCAAAAACTCCACCAGAAGACTCTTAAAACTCAAAAAAGTTCAGCGAAGTTGTAGGATATAAAATCAATACACAAAAAATCAATAGCACTTCTCTAAAGTAACAATAAAAACACAAAGAAATGCACAGTAGCTTCAAAGAAAATTAAATACCTAAGAATCAGCCTAAGGAAGTGAAAAAATTCTATACTGAAAACTAGAGTACTCTGAAAAAAAGAAAATAAAGAGAATATGAGAATGAAAAGATATTCCTTGTTCCTGGATAGGCAGAAAAAAATTGTCAAAGTGGCCACACTAGCAAAACTAATACACAGATTCAATGCAATCCCGGTCAAAATACCAACAGCATTTTTTTTTACAGAAGTAGAAAAAATAATCCAAAACTTTATATGGAATCAGAAAAGAACCAGAATAATCAAAAGAATCCTAAGCATCAAAACAGAAGCAGTGGGCATCACACTATAAAACATAAAGTTATCTTACAAAGAACAGTGATAAAAACCACACGGTATTGGTCCAAAACTAATGAACAGAATGGAGACAACCCCAAGTACCTTCAGCCATCTGATCTTTGGCAAGAGGCCCAAATCCTCTTTCGTTGGAGTAAAGGCAGCCTCTTTAACAAATGGTGCTGGGGAAACTAGCTAGCCACATGCAGAAGAATGAAAGTAGATGCATATCTTTCACCATGTAACCAAGTCTAATCAAAATGGATCAGAGTTGAACCCTAAATAGAAACACTGAACTTACTGGAATTAAAAATAAGCAAAACCCTTGAAGACATAGGCACAGGCAAGGACTTTCCCAACAAAAAATCCAAAGCAGGTGAGACAACACCAAGAATCAACAAATGGGATTACATCAGAACAGCAAGCTTCTGTACAGCAAAGGAAACAATCAACAGGGTGAAGAGAGAGCTGACGGGAATGGAAAAAACAGACAGTTGCTCCTCTGACAGAAGACAAAAGATTCGGTAATCAAGAATATACAAAAAAAATTAGACCCTCAAAATAAAAGACCCAATCAAAAAATGGGCAACTGAAATAAACAGACATTTCATAAGAAGTTATAAGAAGTCAAAAGGGACAAAAAAATATGACCTTTATTCATGAGAGAAATGCGAATCAAAACAACACTGAGTTTCAATCTGACACCAGTAAGAGCAGCTGGTATGAAGAGCTCAGAAAACTACAAGTGCTGGGGAGGCTGTGAGGAAAAAGAAACACTCCTACCTTGTCGGTGGGACTGCAAAGTGGTACAACTATTACGGAAAGCAGTATGGAGAGTTGCCCCCAAAAACCCTCCTGAACATAAATATGTCTTTTAGCCCAGCTTTACTTCTTCTGAGTTAAAGTCATCATAGAAGAATGATACATACCTACCTATGTTTATAGCAGCACAACTTATAATAGCCAAATCTTGGAAGAAGCCAATGTTCACCAGCAGGTGAATGGATAAAAATTGTGGAATAGTTACGCAATGGAGTACTACTCTGCCATAAAGAAAATTGAATTATTTGTAGGAAAACGAAGTACTACTCTGCCATAAGGAAAATTGAATCATTTGTAGGAAAATGGATACACCCTGAGACCATTATGCTTACTGAAATGAATCAGACTCAGAAGGTTAAATATTGCATTGTTTCTCTAATGTGAGAAAATCAAACCATAAAAAAGCAGAGATGGAAAAAAGTAAGACCAACTTTCTGGAGGGGGAAAGGGGATATGTGGGGTGGTGAGGGCGTAGGAAGGGGAAAGGGAAGTAAAAATAATCAAGATGTAGCTTTTTTAAAAATTAGCTTTCCTTTTTTGTGAAAAAGCCATTAGAATTATGATATTTTTCTAAGTCTGTAGATCACTTTTGTGACTATTTTCCAATATTAATTAAGCTTTCAGACACAAAAATGGGGTGACTTCCAGTCAAGATGGTGGCCAAGTAACAGAGCTGCACAATGTTGCCTCCTGGAACCACTTAAAAAGTTAAGAATATAGTCCAAAATTGCCTGTTCGGTGTAGCTAGAAGAGGGAGGAGTGACCCAACAACTGAAAGGAGGCCAGGGGAAGATCAGAAATATTGAGGGAACTTTGAAAGGAGGGGGGGGGGTGGAAAACAGCCCAGAAAGCCACCCCAGGTCTACTGCAAATGGCTGGGAGCTGCCAGCATCCACAGGTGGAGGGAAGAATGGGGGGAACCTCAGGCAGAGGTAAGCGTGGATCCAGGAGAAGTGGAAATTGACAGCAGCTGGTAGCCCTAGCCTCCCAAAACAAGCCTGTGGGTAGTGCATACTGCAAACTCATTGCGAGCTTCCCTTAGAAAAGGCCTTCTGGAGTCTAGACCAGAAGCAGCCCTTGGTAGCCATAAGAGGCAATGATGTAAGCAGGAGCTATTTTTAAAAAGAGCCCAAGACTGAACTGATTGGAATAAAAGATAGCTCAAAAGAGTGTACATCAGGTTTTTGGGGTCACTCTTAAAAAGTGCCTAGGAAAAAACTGGCATAAGAGACAATTGTGAAGAGGCAAGAAAGGCCACCAGTCTCCTGAACAGCTGGGTGTAATGGGAGCATCTCAGTGGGTGGAGAGCGCTGCCCTTGGGACAGGGAAGCCAGGACAGGTGGGAGAACATTCCTGAGGGAGCTGGGGGAGCGGGGGAGTGATCAAGACACCTCAGAGGCTATCCGACTGTTAGGTTCCCGCTCACTGCCTACTCCCAGCATAGCACTTGGAAGAATTTAAGCTCCCCACACACATCCTCATACTCATACAAAGAAACCTCTCAGCTAGGCCTTTCAAGTGAAGTCCCTCAACAACAAAAACATGATATGTTAAATAGCACAGGGTTTCTCTGATTTGGGAAACCCAGAGTACAGGTATTGTATAGAACCAAATGGGTGTGATAGTGGGAGTTAGGGGGGATTGGGAAGGTGTGGGAGGGCCAAGAATGGGAGGGGTTGTAAAGTTGATGTGATATGCCTGTGCACAAAATACTCAAGTTTATTGTAAACATTATGTATCTCATACAAATGGTGGGAAACAAAGAAAAAAAAGACCCAAAAATGGAGAATATCTTTATTTCTTATGTTTTAATACCTTTTCATATGCTTTGTAGTTTTGAGTGTACAGGTCTTTGAATTCTGTGATTAATTTTTCCCAGGCATTTTATTCTATTCAGTGTTATTGTAAATAGAATTGCTAAGTATTTCATGATTGCTTTTGCTAATATATAAAAACATAAGTGATTTTACATGTGTTGATCTGGATTCTGAAACTGCTGATTCACTCACTGTAATAATTGTGGATTTTATGGAATTTTCCATCTATAGGCTCCTGTTATCAACAGAGACGGGTCTACTTTTTCCCTTCTATGTTGATGCATTTTATTTCTTTTTCTGTTAATTTGCCTGGACAGATCAGTAGCATAATGAATAGAGGTGGCTAACATGGACTTCCTTGTCTTGTCTTGATCTCAGAGGGAGAGAACCAAGCTTTTTAGTCTCTTGTAGTGTTAGCTCTGAGTTTTTTTTTTTAAACAAGAGCTCCTCCTTTATATTTCTAATTTGTGGATTGTTCTTATTGTGAAAGAATGCTGAATTTTTTCAAATGCTTCTGTTGAGATTATTGAGTGCTTTCACTTTGCTTCAATAATATGTGTTGGTCTGATTTCTCATTGTTGAAACAAAACACATGACACTTTCAGCTTAAAAAAGAGGTTTAATTTAGCACATTGATTTACAAGTGTTTGTCTAGAGTCGGCAGGATGTTGGGCAGAAACAGCATGCCAGAAGGGCACGGTGCAGGAAAGCTGCCTACTTCATACAGCACGGAAGCAGGGCACAAAGGAAGTGCACCTGAGAGGGAGGGGCCAGCACCCGGATACAGTCTCCAAGCTCACACCTCACGCTCCATAGAGACAAACACAGAATCTAATCTGCTAGGCACTTCTTCATCAGGATTAACAGTCATGTGTTGTGAATTGCATTGATTTTTAAAAAAAATTTGAACCACCATAGCATGTCTGGAATAAATCTCACTTGATCATGCAGTATAATCCTTTTAACTTGCTGTTGAATTTGGTTTGCTAGTATTTATATTAGGAAGTTTTACATGTATCTTTATGAGGAATAGTAGTTCTTATGATACCTTTGTCTGGTTTTTGATATCAGCATAATGTTGTCCTCATAGAATGAGTTAAAAAGCAATTTTTTCCTTCTAAAATCTTTGGAAAATCTTTGGTAATACTAGTACTTAATTTTTCTTTAATGTTCAGTAGAATTCACCAATGAAGCTAGATGGTGTTGTCCTTTCTCGGTTGGGAGATTTTGAAGAATGGGTCCCTATTTACTTGTAATAAGTATGTTGAGACTTCTTTCTTTGGGAAGGAGGCATGGAAACAGGGTCTTGTTATATAGAGCAAACATCCTTGAACTCAAGATTCCCCTGCCTAAATCCATCAATTTCTGGGATTATAGATGTGTGACGCCACATCAGCTCCAGATTTTCTTTCTTCTTAATTCATTTTTGGTAATTTCTTTCTAAGAATGTATCCACTTGATCTAAATCATCCAATTAGTTGGCCTATAATGCCTCATACTATTCTCCTAGCATTGTGGTTGGGATCTGGAATGTCCCTCAAAAGTCTCATGTATCTTAATGTTGTGTATTGTCTGTGGAACTATGTGATGTTGGTGGTTTGGGGTCTAGTCTGGAGAGGTGGATTACAGTTAAAACTAAAGGCATGTGAGTTGGGATGAACAGTGTGTATTGGCTACACCTGGATGTAGGAGGGACTAATTACTGGGCGGAGACCTGAAAGGTTATATAAGCTGCACCTGCCTTCCTGGAGGACTAGGACTAGTCTCAGCTGGTCTCAGCTCGCCTTCCTGTTTGTGGTGTTCTGAGACGCTGCCTCTACCTCTGCCTCCGTCCTGTACTTCAGTCGCTGCCGGCCACCCCTGAATGGACTGTGACCATCTGAAACTGTGAGCTAAAATGAACCTTTCTTAACTTTGTGGGTGTTGGGTATTGAGTCACAGCAATGAAAAAGTAACTAAGACACCCAGTAATCTTTTTAATTTTTGTAAGGTTGGTAGTATTGCCTCTGCTGTCAGGTATAATTATATTTGCCTCTCCTCTCTTTTTTTCTCTTGCTGGTTTAATATTTTCTCAATTTTGTGGATTTTTTTCAAAGAACCAACTTTTGCTTATGGGATAATTTTATATTTTAAAAATTCATGGTTTTATTTATATCTAATCTTTATAATTTTGTTCTCCTGATTATGGTTTTTTGTGTGTTTTCAATTGTCTTACAGTTTTTGTTCGGTTGTTATTATTATTGTTGGTACTAGGGATCACCCTGCGGCCTTAACACTGAGCAGCACCCGCAGCACACGGTTTACTTTTGATTTTGAGACAAGGTATCTCCTCTTTCTCTTCCTTTTCTTCCTCATCTTCTTCTTTTATCACGGCATTGGGGATTGAATCCAGAGCCTTCTCCCTGAACTACCTTCTCAATCTTTTTTTTTTTTTTTTTGAGACGGGGTCTCACTACGTAGCCCAGGCTAGTCCTGAACCCACTATTGAGCCCAGGTTGGCCTTGTACTCATGGAAACCCTCCTGCCTTAGCCTCCCCAATGCTGGATTATAGACATGTGTTACCAGGCCTAGATTTATGGGGTGCTGGGGAATTGAACTCTCGGCCTTGTGCTTGCTAAGCAAGTGCTTTAATAGCTGTGCCATTCCTCCAGTCCCTTTATTTCCTTTTCTTTATTTTTTTTGTATATTTCTTAATGGTTATCATGGGGAATACAGACAACATCTTAAATTTAGAGAAATCTGGTATATATCTAGTCTAACTCTACTTTAATACCAATTTAACTTCAGTAATACGCATTAGTACTGTTCACATACCATTCCTTTCTCCTATTTTTATGTTATTTTCACAAGTTAATTCTTTGTACATATGTGTCTGTTAGCAAAGTTTATAGTCATTGTAAGCACTTGTCTTATTTGTTTGCTTGTTTATTGAGATAGGGACTCGCTCTGTAGCCCAGGCTGGTCTTGAACTCACTATTGAACCCAGGCTGGCCTTGGACTCACAGCAATTCTCCTGCCTCAGCTTCCCAAGTGCTGGGATTACAGGTGTGCGCCACCATGCCTGGCTTTATGATATGGTTCTGGGGAATCAACTCAGGTCCTTGAGCTTGTTAGGCAAGTGCTTTAAGCATGGACCCATTCCTCCAGCCCCTGCACTTGTCCTTTAAGCCATCTGGAAAATAAAAAGAGGAATTTCATATCAAAACACAATGGACACAGCTTTTGAAGCCACATTTACCAATAATGACCTCTATTTCCCTGCATCCGTGCCCTTCACTCCCTTTAGGACTTCCTATAGGGCAGGCTCACTAGCAGTGAGTTCTGGTAACAGGTGTCTATCTGGCACTGTCTTTATTGCTTCTTAGTTTTTGAAAAACAAAATTCGTGGTTCACAGGTTTTTTCTCTGCGCTTTGTCATCCCTTTACGTTCCGGAGTTCGGTCTCCATGACATCTTATGAGAAACTGAATTTTTAATTCTGTTGGGAAACTCTGAAATGATGAGCCGTTTCTTTCTTGCTGCTTTTACGATTCTCTTCTTCATTTGACAGTTCAGGCGTAATGAGCCTCAGTGTGAATCTCTTTGAACTTGTTTTGTTTGGAGCTTCTTGATCTTTTTAGATTGTAGAGTAACATCTTTCATAAAATTTGGGGAGTTTCTTATTATTTCTTCAAATACTTTCTTCTGCCCCTTTTCTTTCTTATAAAACTCCAGAATGTGTACAGTAGGTGGCTTGGTGGGTTTTTCTCGATTGGATCTTCAGACTCTGTTAAGTTTTCCTCCTTCTCCTAACCTTTGCTCCTCAGGCCAGATAATTCCATTTGTCCTATCTTCACTTTCACTGCATCTTCTTTTACCTCATAAAATCTCCTGTTAAGTCCTCCTAGTGACTTTTGTAATGTCAGCTATTACACTTTTCTGTTCATAACCTGGTCGCTCTGTGCATGTGTGTGCTGGGCATTGAACCCAGGGCCTTCAGGCTAGGCTATATCACAAAACTATTTTTTATAAATTTTTGAGACTGGGTCTCACTTATTTGCCCATCTGACTCAAATCTGCCACCTTCCTGTCTCAGTTCCCAGAGTGCTGGGATGATGGGCATGTGTCACCACACCTGGATCCTTTATATAACTCTCTTTTTATTGATATTTATTGTTTATATATCATTCCTTGACTTCATGTGTTTCTTTACCCATTGTTTCTTCTGCTTACTTAAGCATATTTAAGGCAATTAATTTAAAGTCTTCCTCCAGAAGGTCCATGTCTGGGTTTTTTTAGGGTTACTTTCTTTCGATTTCTCTTCTCTGTGAGTGAGCAACATTTCCTTATTTTAAAAGATGCTTTCTAATGTTTTTGTTAAGGACTGGGTGTGTTGAATATTGTGTGTGTAACTATGGAAGCTGTTACATGGTGAAGGCTACATCATCTTCTGACTTTTCCAAACCGGTTTTACAAAGACTATGTTCCTTGTCACATGTGGCCAGTGAAGTCTCTGGTCTGTTATCCCCATGATCAGTTATTGGCTTGACATGCATAAATCTATCTTTTTCAATTTTTTTCAACCAAAGCAACCAAGAAAGCCCCATCAGCAAATGCATTTGAAACACCAGCTAGTTTCTATGCTGGACCCTCAGTGAAAAAAAAAAAAAAAGCAGCAATCAAAATGTACAGCTTCAGTTTTTTGGAGACAGAGGTTTCTGATTCTCTCCAAGAAACTAGCAAATGTGTTAGCATACTTTGCTGCCTGCCATGGAACTGAGGCCTATTCATGAAATGTTAAAACTCACAAAAAAGTACCCTAAAATGTACCTGCTTCTTTGATCCAACTCCTCCAGAATGCTAAAATATTTGACTATGCTCTAATGTTCCAAATAGTTGTTTAGCCATCTCTCAAAATGTCATTTACCTATTTATTTTTATGTTATAGATTTATAACTTAATTTCACTCTTGAAAACACACTTGATGTATTAGTCAGCGTTCATGCAATTGGACACGTATCCAACAGCTACAACCTACCTACCTTACCTGATGGTTGCGGGGAAGTCAGTGTATAATTATCTGGCTCCAAAGCAAGAACACCATGGGTGAGGGGCATGGCAAAGCAAAGCTTCTTAGGTCATAGTGGCCAGAAAACAGAGCAGGGAAGTGACCAGAGAGGTAGGGACAAGGGACCAGATACAGACATCAAAATCATGTCTCCATAACTCAACTTCACACAGAAGTACTCTTCACCAATCCCCTAGAACTCCCAGGCCAGTAAAGGGACACAATCAAGATTAATCATCAAATCTAATAGACTGCACATGGAAAACAATGGGATTTGTGGTGAGTCAACATCTTAGAAAAATTTCTGCAACTACTATTATTAAAAAGCTTACACTATCATCAAATTAAAAAAGAGTATCCATCACACCCCACTCCTTGTCAGCTTAACACCCAAATACATACTCATACTTGATACCCAAATGAACACAAAGTAGTTATTCCAAATAACATGACCCAGCTATCTTGTGTACAACCAAGAACACAAGTCTCTTACCCAGGAGTCTCAACAATTTGGGCAGTTTTCAAAAGCCCACATCTCTTCTGAGACAGACTCAAGGCAAAATCTTGCCTGTGAACCTCTATAAAAATAAAGCACAAGTTGTAGAATCCCAAGGTACTATGGAACAGGTGAGCATTTCCATTCCAAAAGTGAGGGAAGAGGAAATAGGAAAGAAAATCGAACCAGAGCAAGATCAAAACTCAGTAGGGCAAACATTAAGTCCGGTAGCTCCATATCCAGCATGCAGGGCACATGGTGGGAGTTCCAGAGGCTTAAGTGGCCCCACTGATTCGGGCTCGCTGGCTGATTTTACACAGCCTTTCTCTTGGGCTGGCTCAACGCATCACTTGCAGTTTTCCTTGGTGGACGCTCCATAGCTCTGGCATGCTGACTTCCTGGGATCTCCCACTGCAACTTCCGCTACATTCACGAGAGTCATCCATTGCCCTCTCAGGGACCTCTCGTCTGGCTGCCTGGCTCTTCCCTTGACATGCGGGTAGAAGCGCCCCTGTTCCCACAAGCTTTGCGCACTGCATTCTGATAATAGTCACGTGGACTATGCCAAGACCTGCTAACAGCAGGACAAGAGCCACACCCCGCAGATTGTGGTTGCAGCGTCTGGGTAGCTGGTCATGGTGCAATGAATCCCAGTGAATGCATTAGCGAGGTAGCCTTTCGCCAACAGGGGCTTCACGACCTCCCTTCTCAGATGAAAAACTCACAGTTTTGCAACTTTCAGCCAACAGCAGGAAGGACCTTGCTGATTCCTGAGATGCCATCAATGCATATTTTTTCATATCATTGTACATTGTACTTTATTTCTTCTATCACTTTCTTTTTTTTCTTCCTTTTCTTTGTGTGTGTGTGTGTGTGTGTGTATTAAAGACTGAAACTGAGGTTTTCACCCTGCTATACATTCTCAGTCTTTTTAAATTTTTATTTTGAGGCAGGTTTTGCTAAGTCACTAAGTTGCCCAGGCTGGGCTTGAACTTTTAATCTTCATGCCTCAGCCACTGAGAGTACTGAGATTACAGGCTTGAACCACAAGGCCTTGAGCCCCAACTTGAAACATCGTTTCTTTTGGGCCAAACTTTATTTCTAATTTTTCTACTCTCATTTTGTCCTTGAATGTCACTATAAATTTGACTAAAAGCAGCCAGCAGGACCCACACCACAGCCCAAATGTTAAGCTGCTTTTGAATTTCCTCTACCAGATCAACTAGCAATCTCCCTTAACTTCATTCCTCCTTAATGTTGCAGGACATGGACAAACCGTAGACAAGTTTTCTGCTAGAGAACAATACACAGGACTCTAGACAAATAGCCAGTGAAGTAAGTTCTTGTTCCTTATTGGAAACTCCTGAGATTGGTCTTTATTATTCACATTCCAATCTACATTGGGCCTTCATAGTTATCTCAGAACCAGCCCGGATTACAAAGCGAGACCCTGTCTCAAAAAAAAAAAAAAATCCCACTATTAATGTAGATTTGTATAATTCTTGTTTATATTTGGTTTTACTTCTATCATCTTTTTTTTGCTAGTATACAATTTTCAATGATTCCTTTAGTTTTAGAAAATGAGTATCTTTTATTTTTACTTAATTTCTATCTCAATAAGACAGTATCTATCTGCTGTTCTATTAAAAATGTAAAGAAATTTAAAAATTGCTTTTTCCTAGCTCTCTTCTCTCTCTCCTCTTTTATTCCCTCATTCTAGTTCTTCACACTATTTTTTTTAGATCTTTTAGCAATATCAATTATTTACACATGTGATTTAAAGTCATGGCTCCATTACTTGATTTTTTTTTTAGCTTTTAACTATGAGAAAGGAAGGAAATAGTGTGCTTATCCTAGCTCTCTCTCTCTCTCTCTCTCTCTCTTTTACTACTTTCAACATTTGCTTGTGTGTGTGTGTGTGTGTGTGTGTGTGTGTGTGTGTGTGTGTGTGTGTGTGTTTATGGTACTGGGATTTGAGGGCAGGCCTTCCCACTAAGCTACATTCTATCCTATTTTTTGTTTTGATTTGGAAATAGGATTTCATTAAGTCTCTAACCTAAAACCAGGCTGGGTTTGAATTTGTGAGCTTTCTGCCTCTGCCTCCCAGTGCTGAGATTGTAGGTCTGTGTCAACAGGCCTGATAATTTTTTAATTTTTTCTAGTTATGTAACCATTTATACACTTATGGTTTGTGATATTTACTTTATGCTTTCAAACGGTAATTTTTTCCAAAGTTTAACCTTAAATTTACTTTAAATATGTTTACTACTCAATATCAGTACCCTTACTTCAGCCTTCATTTATCTTTTGATACACTAAAGATTATTCTTTACATTTTACTCAAAAGAACCGAGTGGGATTATATTCCACTCATTCTGACCTATTTAAAATGCCTCTTCTATATTTCAATGCCAGTTTGCATGGATGTGAGTGTAGCATTACATGCGCTTTCCTGAGAACCCGGAACATTGATTGCTTGTCTTAGATAATTAAATGTTGTTGTGGAAAACACTATTTCCCTAGTCTAGTTTTTGTCCTTAGAAGTAGTTTGATCTTCTCTCCTGCATATCATAAAAGTCAATCATCATGTTTGAAGTCCTCTAACTTTACAAGTATCTCTTTCATTTTTGACCCATTTATGCCAAATTTTCTTGGGTAATTTTGGATAAATAATAGTGGCTGCAGTGACTTTCATTATCCCTGAATAATGCTCATATTCAAACAACAAAGCAGAAGTAATATTACACTGATATTTTTGCAAATTATTATCATTAAAGAAAACTGGAAAAATGGCATGTTTCTGGTTCAGTGAGAGTGATGCACACATGTTTCGGACAAGAGGTAGGTAAAGTCTACTTTGTCCAAGTAGATAAGACATAGGACTCTGATGGGCAGAGTTCTCAATTTATTACCTAACCATGGCATGTGATGAGAAAGACAGGCTAGGCCAAGCATTTATAGATACTTTTGAGGTACTGAGGCAACAGTCCACAAAAGATGTTCAGTATTTCCCAGATTACAAAAATTACCTGGCTTTCATTAACCATGAACTTCACATAAGAAGAAATTCCAACTGCTATCCACAATTGCACAACCATGATAAATAGTGTTGCAGAATTGTATTTGAAAGGAACTATTGATTGATCTCCACAAAACAATGGGAAAATCAGTTGACACAATCTGCTCTTTTCTAGTGAAAGGAATAAAAAGGCAGAAGGACGCTCTGTTTGAATATCTTCATGAGATGAGGTCTTGTATTCAGTGACTGGGTAAGACCCAAGGCATCTGTTGTGGTTTGGATCTGGAATGTCCCCTGAAAGTCTCATGTATTTGTGTGTTGTGGAATACCTATGAATTCCATGTACTGTTAAGAGGTGGGCCTGGGCAGATTAAATAGTGCGGTAGGTTATAAGCATATGGCCTGGAAGGATAGAAACTCCTACCCCACCTTCTTCTGGAGTCTCCTGATTCTTCCTCTTGTGACATTGTGAGCAGCTTCCTTCTGCCGTTGTCAGCCTCTCTTGAATGGCCTGAGATCCTCTGAAACTGTGAGCTAAAATAAATCCTTCCTCCCTTAAATTGTGGATGTTGGGTGATATGTCCCATCAATGAATAAATAACTAAGAAAGCACCTCTCAGTTGATATGTAAAAACAAAAACTTGTTGAAATTTGGGGGAAGAAAAAGAAAACTGGAAAATCATGATTTACCAGAACATGGCCACATGCTACCACAGAATACCTGAGTCTGAGTAATTTATAAAGAACAAAAATTTATTCCTCATAGGTCTAGAGATTGGGAAATCCAACATCAAGGTATGAGCAGCAGGTGAGGGTCCCCTTAGTGTGTTCTTACTGTTACAATAGAAGACCCAGCCGGGTGAACTCAAGACCCAGAGACAATCAATCAGTGCAGAAGATAAAGCATTTATCAGAGTGACAGCATGTCGGGGATCTGATATAAGACTTCTGCCCATCCGGTGGAGAAGGGCATTAACCTGGCATAGAGAGCAGAGCTAGGGAGTTGAAAATAGGAATGTTAGAAGGTTTTGGGTAGAGCTATGAGGTTTAAAATTTTTTTAGTCAATCTAGGACCTTGATATATTGGTCTATTTCACAGCTGAGCTATAGAGCCTTGGGTGTTGGCTGAGATAGCCAAAGCCCAGATGTCAAGCTACACACTTAGGGGGACTTCCAGACCAACACTAACACTTACATGGCAGAATGCAGAATGGCAAGAAAGAAACCAACTCCCATTATCAAGTCTCTTTATCCCATTCAGAAAGAAGATCTTGTGGCCTCATCATCTTAAAGGCCCCACCTCTTACTGCTGCCTTATTAACAACACCTGAATTTTGGAGGGCAAATCACTTGTAGTTTGTATATTTGCTTTTAAAATATAGTAAAACAGTGCAACAGGAAGGTGTAACAGTTTTGACTGGTAAATAGAAATTTCAATTCATACACAATATGCTTTATTTCTCTCTTTGCCATCCCAGGGATTGAACTCAGGGCCTTTGCACTGAGCAACACTCCCATTCTTTCTAAACTGCTCTACTTTGAGACAGGGTCTTCCTAAGTCACTATGTTGCCCAGGCTGGGCTCGCACTTGGGAACCTCCTGCATCACGAGCATTGGGACGAAGCTGTGCACCTCCAGGCCCATCTTGTTTTACTTAATTTCAATGATTTGAAATTTAGTCTTCCCTTGAATTATTACTTGTTTTAAAAAATAAAGGCTGAATCCAAAGATTAAATGTGGCATAGGGTTATTATAAACAGTAATTTTCTGGATACTACTTATGAAGATATTTTGTTTCTTTTTTTTAAAAAATCACATAATGATTATTAAACAATTATTTACCTAAATATTATTATATCAGACTGTACCCTAAGGATAAAAATTGTTAGATATCTATTTTTAGATTAATAGCTGTGATTTATTTTTTCTCTTCAGAAACTTAAAAAAACTTGCAAATGTATTGTTGTGAGACTTATAAACTTATTATATTGTTGTGAAACCATCAACTGGTTCAATTCACACTTATCCTAAATTCCTTCAAGAAATTTGAAGTGGGTTACCATACTAATGAGTCAGTTTCATCCCAGTGGAGTTCAATAAGGGAAAAAATAATGAAACAAATTCATCTATTTTGAAATAAACCTTTAATATTATGTAAGGTTGTGCATGCAGTGGGGATGAAATGTTAACTTGATTGGCCCTGGGATCTGCCCTGGGACTGGTACAGCACATTTATAGATGTGTGTGGCTAAAAGGAATGGCCTTGAGGCCCATGTCTGGCCTCTCACTTCTTCCTGTCTGGCACTGTTCCCCATGATCTAAGCTTCCCCATACCTTTCCACCATGATTACGTGATTTGAAGCCAGAATCCACAGACTGAATCTGCCAAAACATGAACCAACTTAAACCTCTATTCTTAAATTATGGATATCAGGTATTATGTCTCAGGGATGAGAAAGTTGGCTAATATAAAAGTTAATAAAAAATCTAAAGGAACGTAAGCTTGTGTACCTCAAAAATCTATGCTAGAAAGCAAGATTCAGATGATATTTTCCTTTTTTGTACTGCAATGTTTATTTATTTTGTTAATAAGATCATAAGCAGAAGTTTAATAAAAGAAAAAAATCTCACTGTACTTTTTTCTTTTGGTCCTATTATTTTGCTTCATGATTTATTTATTACTGAAAATAAATCTGGCATGTAGAGTAAGAATTAAAAAGCCATCCATATTGGCATGGCTCTGCATGGTCCAACGAAGAGTGGTAATAATGATATTTGGAGGTGGTTGAATATATGTATATGAATGTTAGGGATGGGGCCTAGCAAATTATCTATAGCCTAAACTGCAAGAGAAGGAAGATCCCACTTTGTAGGTGTAAATATCATAGCAAAGAAGATCATGCTAGGAGCTAGAGATTGGACCCTTACAGGAATCAAAAAGATGCAATAGACTTGAGCTGTACTTCATACCAAATGGATCAAACAGGCAGGTATCAGAACATCCCAACCAACAGCAACAGAATAGATGTGTCCTTTATGAGCACACAGATCATTCTCTCATCAAGGAGACATTTGGAGTCAAGGAGTAAAACCCAACTTTTTGTGTGTATTAGAGTTTCGACCTGAAATATCCTCCCAAAAGCCTCATGTATTTGGATGTAGTGAGATACCTGTGGAACCATGTGGTATTGGGAGGTAGAGCCGGTGCGGAAGGGGTAGATGCGATGCTTGGGGCTTGATCTCGAGAGATTGTGTCAACTGGTTGAGACTGAGGGGTGCCCAGGGCAGATCTTTCAGGTGTGTGTTATTGACTTGTGGGCCAGGAAGTGAGGGAGGGCGGCCTACCCAGAGAGAGAGAGAGAGAGAGAGAGAGAGAGAGAGAGAGAGAGAGAGAGAGAGAGAGAGTGTGTGTGGTGGGGGGCAACTAGCAGCGTGAACTAAGTAAAGGAAAGAAGGAGAAACATTGTTATAACTTCTTGCTGGGAAAGTTCTGGCCTTTGCCTAACTTCCAGACATGGAATGACTCCTCGCTTCATTTGGTTCCTGCTTTCTTTGATTTTCTGCCTACAGTGCCATGCACAGATCTCCAATCTCCGCCGTGTGTTTCCACTGTGGCTGATGGCCCGTGAATGGACTGTGTGAAACTTTCTGAAACCATGAGCTAAAATAAAAATTTCCTTCCTTACGCTGTGAATGTCAGGAATTTTGTCGATGCAACGAGAAAGTATCTAACATGCCCTTCTATTTCTCTCTTTTGGAAAGGGTATATTTACCCTTTACCACTGCATGTTGGAAGTGTTTAAGTGTTCTTTGATTTTCACAGAAACTCACAGCTAAGATTTTGTTTTGGTTCTCAGAGGAGACATTAAACTTGGACTTTTCAGCAGCGCTAGAGCTATTAAGATTTTGGCAACTCTTGGAAAAGGACTAAATGCATTTTGCGTAAAGATGTAAACACGAACCTTTTGGGGGCCAAGGGCAGAATTTGTGGTTTGGATCAGGAATATCCCTGGAAGGGGAAGCACTAGCTCTGCCCTTTCTCATTCTCTTGGCTTCCTGTCGTGCCAAACTGTGAACAGCTTCTCCCTGGTGAGACCTCTGCCAAGCCCTTTCATCATTGCTAGCCATCCATAAACGAAGTGAAACTTTTTGAAATTGTGGGCTAAAATAAATCTTTTCTCTCTCATGTTGTGGGTTGGTATTATGTCCCAGCAATGAGAAAGTAACTGACTAAGAGTCTTAGTCATATTCTTGTTGCTGTGACAGAATGCCCAACATCCAAAATGCAAGGGAAAAAAGAGACACTTAGCTCACAGTTTCAGGAGGTTTCATACAGTCCATTCACTAGCAGTCAGCAATGTTAGAACCACATGGCAGAGACTAGAGAGCTGCTCAAGGCATTGCAGGGAGAAGAAAGTCAAGTAAATGAGGAGCAAGTCAGTGTCTGGAGACTCAGGTAAGGCCAGAGCTTTCCCAGGAAGGAGCTGTAACAATGTTTCTTCTTCCTTCCTCTACTTCATTCAAGCTGCCAGTCGGGCCTCACCCCACACGGAGGATGGGTGGTCATCCCTCATTTCCTGACCCACAGGTCAATAACACACATATCAAAGGTCTGACCTGGGTGTTCCCCAGTCTCAACAAGTTGATGTAATCCCTCCAAGGTCAAACTCCAAACAAACATTGCTCATTCCAGCCGGCTTTACATATGAACAACACACGCTTCCACTATTATCCCATTGCACCCAAATATATGAGGCTTTGGGGGACACTCCATATCCAAACAGTAGCCACAAGCAGAGAGAGATATATTTGATAATGTTTACTAAACTTACCCTTTCTATTCATTCTAAAACGCGGAGTTTGCTATGCTTCATGATTGCAGGCCTATAATCCCAGCACTCTTGGGAGGATGAAGGAGAAGGATCCCAAGTTTGAGTGCAGCTTTGGCAATTTAGCAACTTCGCAAGGCCCTGTGTCAAACAGAAAATTAAAAATGGGTTGGCAAAGCTGGGTGCATAGCTCAGCAGTTAGAGTGATTACCTACCTAGTGCTAGGTTCTAGGTTTGATTCCCTGGTACTACAATACTCTGGGCATGGTGGCACATGCCTGTAATTCCAGCGTTCAGGAGACTGAGGCAGGAATATTGCCATGTGTTTGAGGACAGCATAGGCTATATAGTAAATTCAAGACCAGCCTGAATTACAGAGCAAGATCCTATCTCAAAAACGGGGGGTGGAGTGGTGCTGGAAGTTTAGTTCAGTGTAAAGGTCTTGAGTTCAATCCCTAGAGTCACACACACACACACACACACACACACACACACACACACACACTGCAGATTTTGTTTTTCACATAGGAACAACTCTGAAATCTAGTAAGCACCACGTGGCTGTTTGCCAGGTGACAGCTATGAAGTAGCTGTCATTGCTGACACCTGCTGGTAGAAAAAGAAAGTGCCAGCATCAAAATTCAGCTGGGATTAGAGCCTTAGCTCTTAGAGACAATAGCTAATCATTCTTTCAAGAAATATTACTCTTGATACACAAGGGACAAGATTTAATTTTCTGCACACACAAGCACACACAAACATACAGAACTGAATGAAAATCTGCTTAGGAGAATTGAACTCTAAATATGAAGATTTTTTAAAATATATGAATTAGTTCTTTTTTAATGTTTGCACAATATATTAGATAATATACATTGAAGTAAATCTAAAAGAGACTTTTCAATAAAAATCCAAGTGACAAAAATATCATGACATAGTTTAATTGGGAGTTATTTTACAATAAAAAATGATTTGGAGGTGTAACTGACTGGTAGAGCACCAGCTAGCATGCAGGAAGACATGGGTTCAATCTCTACCACCAAGAAATGAATGAATAGTGTTTTTCCTTTCTTTTTTGACCTTTTCAACATGACCTACTTTTATAATTGGTATGTTATAAGAACATTATATTAGTAGATGTCAGGCATGAGTCATCAGTGTCCCTAGATTAGAAGAAAAAGATCAAAAAAGGAAAAAAGGAAAGAAAAGTTGAGGGAAGATGCCAGCTGAGTAATAGAGCTCACAATGTCTCCTCATGAACCCACTTAAAAAGTTGAGAATATAGTCAAAAAACACCTGTTCAACGTAGCTGGAACAGGAGGAGCACCCCAATGATAGAAAGAAAGCCACAGGAAGGTCAGAAACCCCCAAAACACATTGAAAGTGGAGATTTTTTTAAAACAGCCCAGGAAATCACCCCTGACCAACTGCAAATGGCTGTGATCCTCCATCATCTGCAGATACAGGGAAGTTTGCTCAGAGCTCCAAACCTCTGACTGAGACAGGAGAGGAATAAGAGCCCCAACAACTGAAAAGAGGCCACAGGAAGGTCAGAAATCCCAAAGACATACTGGAATTGGAGGAAAACAGCAGTCCCAGGGTAACTGAGCACACACTGAGCAGGCAGCATCCTTAGATGGGGGGAAGTCTGAGACCAGGAACCTCAGATCAAGGTAAGTGCAATCAGGGAGAAGTGGAAATTAACAGCAGCTGGTAGTCCCAGCCTCCCAAAAATGAATCTGCAGGTAGTGCATGCTACAAATTCAATGTGAGCTACCCCTAGAAAAGGCCTTCTGGAGCCTAGATCAGAAGCAGTGCTCGGCAGCCGTAACAGGTGATGAAAGTAGGGGCCATCTTTAAAAAGAGCTCAAGACCAAACTATTTAGAGTAAAAGAAAGCTCAGAGGAGTACATCAAAGTCCACAAGAGAATCATTAAATAGTGCCTAGGAAGAAACTAGCACAAGAGACTGTTATGGAGGGGAGAGAAAGGCTGCTGACCTCCTGAATGGCTCAAGTGATAGTGGGAGTGCCTCTGAGGGCGGAAAGCCCCATCTTCAGGGGGAGAAAGCTAGGAGGGCAGGGAGTGATCATGACACCTCAGAGGCCATCAGACTGTTAGGTCTCCCCTCACTGCCTACTCCTAGCACAGAACTTAGAGAAATTTTGCACCTATCCCTCACACACATTCAAAGAAATGGGAAAAGGAACTGCACCGGCAAGGGGTCTAACAATTATGCATGCTAGACTCTAGAAGAAAGTTTGTTAACATTTTGACCTTGTCCAGAGACTTTGCCTGAAACTGTTTTTAAGAGTGGTGGACTGCTTAATCTGGTGTAGGAAATCTCAAGACAGCCTGATATTCAGGGTGCCACTTGGATACTGTTTGCAGATTTTAGCCAACTCTGTGGTAAAAGGCAGGAGAAAATAGATATAAAAGATTTGTGGTGCCAGACTAAAATGGCCTGCAGTGGTGGGGTGAAAGACCAAAGAGAAGTTAAAGAGACTAGCATTCAAAAAAGAAGCCAAGTATTTGCAATCAGGACTATATAAAAGAGGCCTTGAGAGTTTCTCAAGAATTAGCAAGACCTCACTCTTTATCAACTAAAGGATGGGAAAGGTAGAGGACTTTGCTTTGAGAAGAGTACCCCAGGGCCCCATGTAGGACCAAAAAGCAAAATGTTTGCCAGAGTTCAGCTCCCTGGAGTTCAGCAATCCAGGCACTCAGAAGCTGCTGCCACCACGGCACAAGGGGGCCCAGCTACTGCTCAAGCTAGTGGTAGATCTTGGAAATGTCCATGTGGTACTGGCTTTACAGACATGCAGAATGCAAGCATTGTGACATCATGGAAACTTCTACCCAGATTTCAGGGGAAGGCCTTGGAGGCCACGCAATGTGCCCCTGAGAGGGCAGTGTGTGAAGTGGTGAAGGAGAAGCCCTAAGGTGCAATGGAGACCCTGAAAATTTGGAGAAGCCAGAGCATGGACTTTCCGCTCCAAAACCTGGCTGTCATAGACTCTGTTTCTCTTCAGTCGCAGCCCCCCAGATGCTAGTAGACTGCTTCTCTGAGACAAAGACCATCTCCTTCCAGGGTTGCACGGCTCGGATTTTCTATTTCCACTTCTTGTGAGTTACCATGTTCTTATTCCTCTTAGTGATGGCCAATGGTCTCCTTGCTGCCATCTCCCAGCCTCGTCAGACCCTTATCCAATAATAGACCCCGGCTACACCCAGGAGTGGTGCATTTATGGTTGGCTAATGTGCCTTCCTCTGGAAGGGAAGTGAAGAGGAACGGACAGACATCACACTCTTTTCCATGACGTGGTTTACAGGTGGTTCTGCACGTTATGCAGGTGCCACACAAAAGTGGACAGTTGCAGTGCTACAGCCTCTCTCTGAGACTTCCCTGAAGGACAGTGTTGAAGGAAAATCTTCATGGTAGGCAGAACTTCAGGCAGTGTATCTGGTCATGCATTTTGCTTAGAAGAAAATAAATGGCTGTATGTGCAACTATATACAGGCTCACAAGCTGGACACGGAACTACAGGAATAAACAGAGCTACAGGATTTAACCTTTGCCCTGCTGGGTTTAGAACTTGTTTGGCCCAATTGCATTCTACTCTCCTATTTCTCCCTTTTGCTTTGGTAATGTTTACCCTGTGCTGTCGTATGTTGGAAATGTTTAGCTTTTTTTTTTTTTTTCAGAAGAGCTCACAAGACATTGGGCTTGCACTTTTTTTTAAAGTAGTGCTGGAACTGTTAAAGTTTTGGCAACTCTCAGAGAAGGACAAAATGCTGTTTGCATGGGGAGATGGATATGAGTCTTATGGGGCCCAGGGGTGGAATATCATTGTTTAGATCTGGAATGTCCCTCCAAAAGCCTTATGTTTTTGGATATTGTAAATTTCCTATGGATTTTATGCGCAGTTAAAAGGTGGGACCTGATCCACTAGGATGGATTACAGGTGTGAGGTATAAAACCTGTGTGTGATATATATTATAGGGATATGGTAGATTAGGGACATGCTGTAGATTACAGTTGTGTTGTACATTACTTGGCATGTGATCTGGAAGGGGCAGATCACTGGAGTTAACCCAGAAGGAGTGGAATAATGATGCTGAACCCAGACCACTGGGGCATGATCTGGAAGGGCACACTAGCTTGGCTCTTCCTTCCTGACTGGATTTTCCACCTGCCATGAGATGAATGACCTTCCTTAAGCCAGGTTGCCACCATGTGCTTCCACCATTACCAGCTGCCCGTGAATGAACTGTTACCATTTGAAACTGAGTTAAATTTTTCCTCTGCTAAGTTGTGGATATTGGGTGTCTTGTCACAGCAGCAAAAAAGTAACTAAGAGATATGCCCAGGCCAGGTCTATTTCTGTCCTTACAAACACAGGATGGTGGGGGATCCTGTCCTCATGACCTTATCTGACCCCAAAACCTCTGAAAACAACATCATTATACGAATTAGAGGATTAAAATCTTTAACACATGAATGTTCAGAGGACACATTCAAACAATGAGAGGCAAATAGCATGGTTTGGAGATTACCCAAGAAGGATTTAATAAGGAGAGCAGGAGTGAAATAAATGCCAACATGGGAAAAACCCAGATAATGATAAAATTCAGACCATGTCCTAAATACCTCAGTGGGGAAATGAGGTGGGGAGAACAGAAAGAGAAGCAAATATGACTGTCTAGGAGTTAAGATGAAAGAGTCAATAATTCTTCGTAGATAATCATCTACATATGAAAAACTTTCTAAATTTTCTCTTGTAGTTGTGGGAGAGTCTGAGTTTCAAATACCATCCATATCCTTTCTTTCTGAATCTAGAATCAGAGGAAAAGTTTTGCCAATTATTTTCTGTTTTCTTTAGGCAAGTTACCAACTTCTGAATTTTCTCAATTATACAACGGATTAATAATAATAGTAACAATAACAGTCCACTTTGAGTTTTGCAAAAAGGAATGAGATAGTTATATGCGAGTACCTAACATACTTGTACAGGAGGAGGACCTCAAAAATATTAGCAGATTTGTCGCACTTTATAAAAAGACCTTCCTCCATTTTTACAGGGTCAACACAAATTCAGAGAAAGATTTGTTATTTGAAGTCAACCCATTTAAAGTTCACTCCCTCCTGAGAGTCACCAGATGCCTGCCCAGTCTCTTCATGGCTGCCTGCATCTCCTGGTTCCTCAGGGTGTAGATCATGGGATTCAGCATGGGGGTCATGACCGTGTAGCTGATG
>PVKB01007575.1:0-32137 GCA_004027205.1 Ctenodactylus gundi | reverse complement strand
GAGAGAGAGAGAGAGAGAGAGAGAGAGAGAGAGAGAGAGAGAACCTCTCACCACAACGGACATGTCGCCTGTGGTGTATAAAACCAACAGAGGTGACAGAACTGGTTTTCCTGAAAGCTGATCTTCATTTCAGCCCAACCACCAAGATCCAGGCTAGTGTGCTCTGGGGTGACCACCTCCACAAGGACTCCCGTGCCTCCCTTCTCCCAAGCCCTGAGGCCTCCCGACACTGGGTGTGTCCTGGGACTCACAGCTCCTCTCTTTTGGGAATGTCCTTTCTGGTTCTCACTCTGCAGTGAGGATCAGCTCAATGGCCTGTCCCAGGTTCCGAAGTGAAGCTGTGATGAGAGGAGTGTGAATCCCAGGGATTCCCCCGAGGAAAGAAAAACGTTTGCCCCTGGTTCCAAGGCTGGCCGGGCAAAGTGCAGACAGGAGCCCGAGATCCTGGCTGCTGCATATTCAGTCCAGAGTTTCTGCTTGAGGAAACTCATTCATGAAGAATGGCTTTACTGCGCGTGTCGTGTGGGCAGCTGTTACTGATATGAAAACCCGGAAGTGATCCAGCTATCCTGAGAGTGAGACCCGCAGTGGTGAGTAAGGGAAAAAGAACTGCATTGGCCAGTGTTGCGCTTTGGATCTGGATTGTCCTCCAAAAGTCTCATGTATTTAAACGTTAATGGATTGGTCATGGAACCATGTGCTTTTGGTAGATCGGGGCCTAGTCCGGAGAGATGGATTACAGGCATGTAAGTTAGGATTAAAGGCTTGTAGTGGCCACACCTTCTACACCTGGATCCAGGAGGGGCTAATTACTGGGCGGAGACCTGGAATGACCTGTGTGTGTGTGTGTGTGTGTGTGTGTGTGTGTGTGTGTGTGTGTGTATGCTGCATCCTGCCTTCCTTGGAGGGCTAGGACTGGTCTCAGCTAGTCTCAACTTGCCTTCCTGTTTGTGTTGTCGTGAGAAGCTGCCGGCCGCCGCTGAATGGACTGTGACCTTCTGAAACTGTGAGCTAAAAAAAACACCTTTCCTTTCCTAAATTTGTGGGTGTCCGGTATTGAGTCACAGCAACGGAAAGTAATTGAGATAGCCAGGAACCAAACTCAGGTCTCCCACGTGGGAAGTGAGAATTCTACCACTGAACCACCAACACACCCTTCTTACGTAAGGCCTTACACTCTATCTGGAAAAGACGGAACACCTATGTTCAGTGACACAAGGATTTAAAAGTAAAAAGCAGCTGTCAAATGGTTGTGGAGCTCAGTGTAGGTTCCTGTGTTATTATGTTCCTCGCCCGGAGCCACAGGCACCTTTTGCACTCCAGCTGCAGGTAAGGGCGCACCAAGACGGAGACCGAGATGGGGAGTTGAGAGAACAGGGCGGCCGTGACTGGCGGCAGAAGGGGGCGCTGCGGCCACAACGCCACTAGGGGGTCACAGTGACCACCAGAGTGGTGACAGACCGTTGCCCCTCTTGGAGATGATTAACTGGCCTGCGTCTGTAATAGGCAGCCGGGTGCTCTGCTTTCAGAGAGCCGCAGGTCGTCGCGTTCTGCGCTCGTTTCACTCTTTCACCCGCTTCTGATTGTCCTCCCTGTCCCTCGCGTTCTGCTACGATAAAAAGCTGTACTCGCCTCTGGAGGGGGCGGCCCTGGCGACGCACCTGTCTCCGAGAGCCCGTGGCCCGTTCTGGCGCGGGGCTCCTGGCCCCCAAGGGGCCGTCGCTCCAGGCCCGCTCTCCCGCCCGGCCGCCCGCCCTCCTCACTGTCCTTACCCGCTTCCCCTCCGGCCGGGGCTGCCAGGGCCCCAGCTCCGCACACGGAGCGCGGAGGGAGCCCCCCACCCCCGCCCCGGCCCCGTCCCACGGGGCGCTGAGAAACCCAGCCTGAGCCACGGTTTCTTGAAACCAGACGTGTCCCCGTCGCCCAACCTCTCTCGGTTCTGCTGTCGGGGATCGTCAAGAAACCAAACCCTGGCGCGGATTCAGCGAGTCCCGCGTGAGCGCCCTGGGGGCGGCGGGACCCTCCTCTCGGAGGGGGTCTCGGAACCTCGCGGCGAGGCCTGCCAACCCGGCCGCCGCCCTGGGCACGGGACCCGAGGGCGGCGGCGGCGGCCCCGCGGTGGCGGGGAGTGCGGCCGGGTGGGTGAGCGAGGCTCCTTCGGCGGGACCGCGGGCCCAGGGCAGCAAGAGCCGTCGCCCGCGCTCCCCGGCGTCCCCGGGGCGCCTCCGGGGCGCCTGCGCCTGAAGCAGCGCGGCCGAAGGACGCTTGGCTGCCCCGTGGCTCCGGAATCCCCGACGCGCCGGTTTCCAGCGGAACGGACCCACGACCCCATCTCCTGGTCCCGTCTGGTCGGGGAACCAGGGTCGGTTCCGAACTTGCCCGGGCGCCCCGCGGGGAGGGAGGTGGCGCGGGAGCGCGCTTTCACTGGCGGCAGAGTCCGGGTGGCCGCCCGGGACGGTCTCTGTGGCGCAATCGGTTAGCGCGTTCGGCTGTTAACCGAAAGGTTGGTGGTTCGAGCCCACCCAGGGACGGGAGGGCGTCCGTGCCCCGTCTTTTATTAGCCCTGCCCGCTGGGTGCTCTCTCGGTTGAGTTGCTGGTGTGTTCGCCCACAAACATTCACCTCTTGGCCAGCTGTGCAGAGACAAGCGTGAGGAACAGGATGGCGTTTCTGGCACGGGCTCCGCCCTTCACGGGACAGACACCCGCTTCGCAGTGTATAGAGGGACCTCGCTGGAACGCAGAGACTGGAGAACCCTGTCCTGAGACGCCGAGTCTGAACTTTGCCTTCACCGGCTTGGGGGACTGTGGGAAACTTGGGTGTTTTTGCATCTGTGCTCTGGAGGCCTCGGGGAGGATCCCTCCCCAGGGGAACGCGGCGCTGTCATCTGGTGGGTGTCCCGCCGGTCATCTCGCTGCCCGTTGGCTCATCAGCATAATGATTCGCTTCGTTAGTTTTGAAGAAAGCGTATTTAATTTTGTCTTAACACGGAAAGATATTTTGTGGACATGTAAGTATGAGTTCACGACTGTTTTATCACTTACTCAACATATACCGTGTCGCTTCCCTCTGTCTCTATGGTTTCTGACGATAAATCTGTGCACATTTGAATTATTTTTACTCTCTAGATAAATTTTTACTTTTTTTCTATATTGCTTTGTAGGTGTCATGTTTCTTTTAATTTTCTAAAGTTTGATTATCGTGTGTCCGGTCAGACTTTCTTGGAGTTTTATTACCTGGTAGTTTGCACAGCCTCTTCCGCCTGTAGGTTCGTGCGTCCTGCCAAATCTGGTAGCCTTTGGGGACGGCTGTCAGCCTCACCCACCTGCTCTTCTCCTTCCGGACTCTGGTGACACAGCCCTTAGCATGTTCGTGCTGTGTCACACACCGTCAAGGCTGTGTGTAGCGGTTAGCCACAGCCTGTTCTCCTGCCTGGTTTTGGTTTTGTTTGCTTGTTTAATGGCGCACCCTCTGTTTACCATATCCACCAGGTTTTTACTCCGGTTACGTACTTTGTACTTTTTATGTATAATACTTCCACATGGATCTTCTTTATACCTTTTATGGCTTTGCGAAAGAGTTTCTAATTGTATACGTGTATATTCCACGTGTATATCCATCCGAGTATTCTCTTACTGTTATCTTTCTGATACTGTAGTTTGCGGCGCTTGTAGTGCGTGTTTCATTTGTGACTGTAATAATTTGTGACTTCTTTTCCTTGTGGAGTTTACAGAGGTTTTCAAGGGCCCAGGTTTTTCTTCCCTGGTTTTGTTTTTCTTTTCTTTGCCAGCCATCAATTTCTGCTCTTACCTTTATTTTCACTCTGCGTCTGCTTTGAGTTTCCTTCGATCTCATTTTCTTGTTTCTTGAAGTGGGAGCTTAGAAGTTTCCTTCTTACCTAAAGTAAGAGGGGATGACGGTCTAGGATTTCCGTCTTAGCTGCTTGCCACAGGTTTGATATTTTAGTTTTCCCACCATTTTTATTAACATATATATATATATATATATATATATATATATATATATATATATATGCAATACATAATGTTTACAATGAACTTGAATCTTTTGTGCACATACATATCACATCAATATTAAGATCCCTTCCTCTCCCCATTTTGGCCCTCCCATTTCCTCCCCTCCCCCTCCCCGTAACTCCCACTATCACACTCATTTGGTTCTATAGAATGCCTGTGTTCTGGGTTTCCCAAATCAAAGAAACCATGCGATATTCGATATATTCAGTCTTCTGCATCAGACTCACTTTACCACTCAAACCGCCACTTATGAGCTCAGTGTCCCACCCCTACCTAGAAAGGGCTGCAGTGGCCATATCTTGATGCCTCTTCTCTGGGTCCAGCAGAGCATTGATTGTGGGATGATTTGCCGAAAGTTTTATTTTCCGTATCCTACTGTGTCTTTGTTGAGATTCTTTAATGTGGATTCACCCATTCGTCAGTCCACATAAGAAGAGAATCAAAAACAATGAAATTCACAAGGCTAGAAAACGTGAGAAAGAAAAAGAGAGAAGTGAAATTTCAAATTCCATTAGCTGAGTACTGAAAGCTAAACGTCTGTACATTCAAAAGACATTCAGGTTGTCATTGCATCGATCTGTTTTCTTAGGATAAATTTACATCCAGGACCAAATGAGTGAATTGCTACATTAAAGGAGCTTAATTCTATATTGAATTGCTACATTAAATGAATTTAAATCTGTATCACATAAGTAGGTTACCCTTAAAGCAACAGAGTGGCATGCTTAGTTAATTTAGATTTTTTTTTTAACTTGCATAAGTTTATTTACTCCCATTTCAGTAATTACTAACATTTGGCCACATTTGGCTCACCATTTTACCTACCTAATCCATCCCTTACTTCATGCATATATATTTTTAAAGATTTTATACCAGTTCCCCATGTTGAATGTAATTATGTTTTGCAGACTTATGTGCTATTAAAATAATGATTATGGGGGATGATTCACGGGTTTTATGGGACAGTTAGTACTGTTTTAGAAGGATACCAATCAAATGATTCAAACACCAATCTGTTTTTTTTGTGACACTTTCTCTTTAGGTGTTTCCTTTCCTCCATGTTTTTTGGAGCTGCTTGTCTCTCTCCTTCTCTCAAAGATCCCTTCAAGTATTTTCTGCAATGCTGAGCTAGTGGGTGCAGATTTCTTTAGGGATTCTTGGTCATGAGGAAAAAGATTTTTTATTTGTCCTTTAATTTTCAGGGATAATTTTTGCTGGATACAATAACCTGGGTTGACTCTTGCTATCTTTTAAAGCTTGGAATATCTTGCTCCAGGCTCTCCTACCTCTGAAAGCTTGCCTTGAGAAATCTGCAGTAACTTGAATGGGTTTGAATAATGACTGTTTTTCTCTTGCTGTTCTTAATAGTCTCTCTTTATGTTGTATTTCTGAGGTTTTGACCATGGTCTGTTGTGGGGAGTCTCCTTGCTGATTGAGGTTGTTTGGTGTCCTGTAAGCTTCTTGTACCTGAAAATTACCTTCTATTTCTAGATTAGGGAATTTTTCTTGTGCTATTTCAGTGAATAAATTCCTTACACCTTCAGTGCTGTCTTCTGCTCTTTCTCCCACGCCCATAAATTCTGAGATTGGTTCTCTTTGAGTCATCCGTCAGCTGTTGCATCCAGCTACTTTGCTCATTTCTAATTTTGGAGTTGTGCCTAATTATGGCATTTGTTTCCCCAGCCTTGTCTTCAAAGTCTGAAATTCTGTCCTACCAATGTTCTAGGTGACTTTCCCTGCTTTCAGAAGTGTTTTTCATATCCTGGATTTTAGCTAGATTTCTTTTCAAAATGGCCACTTCTCTTTCAAAACATTTCTTCATGCCTTGCATTTCCTTATTTACCTCACCCAGATTTTTATTTGTGGCTTCTGTATCCTCACTGAGCTCTCTCTCTATTAGGACCACCTTTTGATTAATAAGTTCCTCGTTAACCTTGCTGATCAAGGTTGCATTTCTTTGAGAATATCTCATTTGAACTGGTTGTTGGACTCATTTATCTGCTTTTTGACTTCCTTCCTTATGAGTTCCACTATTTCAGGGCCCATGAGATTAGTTTCTGGGGTCTCAGACATCTCTGTGAGTGTCCTGTTGCCTTGTCTTCTTTCTATGTTTCTATTGTTGGGGGAGTTCACTTTAAAGGCCTAGCCAAGAGGTTTCTTTCAATGGCGTTTGAATGGGGGAGGGTGTTGGGGAGGGTACATTTCCTCTGAGTTCTGTGCCTGGAGTAGGCAGCGAGGGTGGACCTAACAGTCAGATGGCCTCTGAGCGTCTTGTTCACCTCTGGCCCCCTCAGCAAAGCTCTCCCACCTGCCCTGGCTTCACTCCCCTGAGGGCGGGGCTCTCCACCCTCGGAGGTCCCCCCACTATACCCCACCTCTTTAGGAGATCGGCAGCCTTTCTCTCCTCTCTGCAACAGCTTCTTCTGCCAGTTTCTTGCTAGGCACCGCTTAAGAGTGACCCCAAAGGCCCTGGTGTGCTCTTCTGAGCTTTCTTTTACTCTAATCAGTTCAGTCTCAGGGCTCTTTAAAAAAAGAAAAACAGGCTCCTGCTTGTATCATTGCCTGCTACGGCTGACAAGCACTGCTTCTGATCTGGGCTCCAGGAGGCCTTTTCTAGGGGGAGCTCACGTTGTGTTTGTAGTATGCACTACCTACAGGTTCATTTTTCGGAGGCCGGGGCTACCAGCATCTGACAATTGAATCGCCCTTCTCCTGGATTCGGGCTTACTGCAATCGGAGGTTCTGGCCTCCAGGCTTTCCTTCATCTATGGTCTGTCCCAAACGTGAAGGCGTAACTAAATGATGGTACTGAAACTGAGTCAGATGGAAGAAGCAAGGCAGGAACCCCAGCAGGCCCGTTTGCTAGAGGACAACGTGAAGGCTCTGAGGGGAAAGGCCATGAGAAGAAAAGACTTGCCTGAGGGGCCCCTCGGAGTAGAGGAGTGGGTGGGGAGCCAGAGTCCCCAGAGATCCTGGGTGGAATGGGGAGGGCCTGCATTTGATCAAGAGCCCAGAGCACTGAGGGCCATCTCGGTGGAAAGGACCAAAAAGGCCCACCCAGCAGCCTCAGGGGCACCATCCACAGTGCCTATCCCGAGCCGGGACACCCAGAAGCAGGGCCTCCTACAGCCTCTGGAAGGTGGAGAGGCCACCGGGGGAGCACCGGGCACTGAATTCTGGAACTGGTGCCCTGTGTGAGAGGCGGGATCCCGAAACCGGAGTGCAGGGCCGCACGCCCTTGGTTTCGGGAGTGGGCGCCGAACCCTACTCTGGGGCCCATCAGGAGCCACAGTGCCCTTGCGCGAGGGGGCACAGGTGCTTCCTTGGGCCTTTGGCCTCCCGCACTTTGCTGCGGGCACAACAACCTGAAAATGCAGTTGCCTGTCCTGCGTATGTTACAGGCAACCCGAGTATAGCAAAAGGCGGCACCCAAAATATTCACAGAGGATTCCTCAAAAGATGCAGTCGGCTCCTTCAGATAGATGGCTTGGCACTTTGGCGCTGAGGATATCGCGCGCGGGGACCTCATCGATTTCCCGACAGCTCCTTTGACTTTTGAAATGAAACGTGGAGAGAAAGAAGAGATGGGGCGAGACGGGGAGAAGCGGGAAGGACGAGGTAGGGAAGGAGGGCTGGGAGGCGGAGGCGCGGGTGGAGCCGCCCTGAGGCGCCCGACGGGGCCACGCGGCGGCGCTCCGTCGCCACCTGGACGCCCGCCCAGCGCCGCCACCCGGGCCGCCTGCTGGGCCGAGGGAGGGGCACGCGAGGCCGCCCTTCAGGTTGAGCTCTAGGTCCGGAAATCTCCACCTTTCACCTCTCGCCTAAATCTCTGCGGACAGTCTCGTGGGTCTGAAGAGCAAGGTCTTTCCCGCGAAGCCCACCTGGCCTCCTCCCACCTCAGTGACAGCTGGGTAACAGGATGATCTGTCGTCAGGAGAAGAAAACACAAGCCTAGAAACCCACAGACCCGAAGTCTGCACTGGGAGCGCGGGTGGAAGGCCGGAAGGGTGTGGCGAGCTCTCCTCGCCGAGGCAGCGGGGTCGGAAAGGCGCCTCTGACTCGGGGATCGTCGGTCTAGAGACCAACCACCAGGAGGACGCTGCTCATGGCCCTCTGAGAGCCCAGCGGGCGCTGGACTGACCTGCAAAGCCAGGCTTGGAAAGCCAGCCAGCCTGGGCCGCAGCCACGGTGTTGCCTCAGCGAGACTGCGACTGGAGGAAGCTCAGTGCCCTGTGGCCTGGCACTGGAGCGTCGCCCGGGCAAGGAGAGCGACGCTGCGGGACCGAGCAGCGGCTGCAAAGGACCTTCCTAGTCGGGGGCCGCGAGGAACTTCCATTCTTATTCTCCCCTTGAAAACAAAACAAAACGGGGGGTGGGGAGGTGGGAGGGCGGGGCGGCGGGGCGGCGGGGCAGACTAATTACCGACACCCCGTCGTTACGTCCTTATGAAGGAAGGTAAGAGAGGCCCTGCCCTCGTGCGTCCCTGGTGGTCTAGTGGCTAGGATTCGGCGCTTTCACCGCCGCGGCCCGGGTTCAATTCCCGGTCAGGGAAACCGACTTTTGCACCTTCTGCCTCGCCACAATCCTCCCCTGCAAACCCACACTTGTTCTGGAGTCAAGACGATTTAGGAGAGTGACGCCGGCCAGTCCTCACACCTGAGTCACAAACAATACAGGCCCATTGGACCTCTGGCTCTGCTTCCTTCAGCCCCGGCCTCACTTTCAGAGTCTTCACCTAAAACCAAATGTCGCGTCACTTCCAAGCGGCCCTTTAGGAAAAGAACACACACACACACACACACACACACACACACACGAAATACTGAGGCTTACAAAGAAGTAGTTGCCACTCTGGGACTGAGGGTGTGAAACCTTTTACACTTTCTTCCTTCCACACACTCCCTCACAGCCATCTATCTCAAGGTCCTTTCTTCGGGCCGCTGTTGTTCCTGCCCATGTGAAATGGCCCTCAAAGCCGGCGTGTTCAGGACTCTTCCTGGAAGAGCAAAGGAAGGCTCTGTCTTCCTGACCTGTCTCCTCTTGTCCCTTCAGGAATGGAACCTGCATCCATCCATTTTGCTTAAATGCTTAAGAGAAGCTTCAGATGGAGTTCCGCTGGGCTACCCTTCACGTCCCGGCGTGATTAGTTTGTCATTCTGCCAGCAGCTGTTGCCCTCCCTGTCCCTCCTGGTTGGAGGAGCGGACAGTGGGGTCTTGGGTCAGCCTGAGTTCCGGAACAGACCAGGTAAGGACGATCCTTTAGGGGAGTGCAGCTGCCCCTTGCTCTCCTACCCAGCTCATTGTGCCCTGTGCATATGGGGGTGGGGTCCTCAAGGGTTCTGATTGCCTGTGGAGAGGTGAAAAACTATTTGCAAGGGTTGGAAGGATTAGGGAGAAGAGATAGATCTGGATCAAAAGGAAGGGTAGATTTCTCAAGAGCTTTCCAGAGTGTGGAGAAAGGCAGTGTTGGGGAGAGATGGCTGCCCTCTCCTTACGGCTCTTAGATGTGCCTTATCCTGGCTTTAACCCGTCCCCTATTGAAGATGAATCCGCATAGAACAACTGTTGTGATTTGTGCACATCTTCAAACGTTCCTCTCCCTGAAGGAAGGCAGGGACTGAGCTTCTCTCTCCGACCTTCCAGTGGAGTCTAAGGTTTCTATGGACAGGAATCATGAGTAGCTATGGATACATGAAAGTACACTTTAGCGGACACTGGATAGGGAGCAACCAAGGACAGCAACGCCCGAGAGAAGAGAAACCAATAAGGTGACCCCTACAATTGCTCTGGATCACCACTGCTTTCAAGACAGTTTGCCTGCCAAGTACCAGAAAGAAGACCTGACCCTGACTGCCTGGATCGGGGAGATGCACATGATTGTCCATGCAGAATGAAGGCATCTAGGGTCCACAGGATAAGCCCCAGTGGTGAGAGAGATGGGTAGCGAGAGAACCCAGGGATATGGAAAGGGGCACTGTCATGTATTCAACTGAGTGGTGACCAGCATATGCTTGTGACAAAACCGCTTGAGGCCACGACAAGAAACTTCTGGATGTCTTAAGGAACAGTGCCAGGTATTCCCAGTAGTTAGGAAATTACACTCGTTGCCACCCTCCTGATTGGGTAACTCATACTTCACGGGAAGTTGCACACATTCCTCAGCAGAGTCTTGCCCCATTCATTAGTAGGGGTGATCAAATACTGAAACCGACTTCCTTAAAAATCATAAAGGCAAGACAGAAGGCTCTCAAAACTGATCCCAAGCCACTTCACTGGCAGTCCAGAAACAGAACAAAACAAAACACAACAAAACCACCACCAACAAAACCAAGATGTGCTGCGGACGTAGCTCAGCAGTTAAGGTGCTTGCCTAGCAAGTGCAAGGCCCTGGATTCAGTTCCCCAGCACCACATAATCTGGGCATTCTTTGTCTATAATCCCAGCTCTCTATGCTGAGGCAAGAGAATTGCCATGTGTTCGAGGCCAGTCTGGGCTCCACGGTGAGTTCAGGACCAGCCTGGACTACAGAAGAAGACCCTGGCTCAAAAACAAGCTAACAGAATAACCAAAACAACCAATAACAACAACAAAACCAGAAGATGCATAGAGATACCAAAGTACTCTGCACACAGGAAGGTCGACTTTACAATGTTCGGGGTGCAGTCAGAGGACCAGCCTGCCAAGGGAGGGGCAGGAGGCCGTGACTCACAAGGAGGAATATAACCCATTTGCTCAAACTGACCTGAATTGACATGGTGTTAAAAATTAGAAACAAGGACTTACAACCACTTATTGATAATATGACTGTATTGTAAAGATTCGAAGAGCCAGAGATTTGGGACACGTGAAAATGCCCCACGTGAGTTTAAAGATGAAAAGCAAAGCATCAGTGATGCTAAGTTACTGGAATGGATTGCAGTCTCAGTTACTTATTACTTGCTGGGACAAAATACCCGACATCTGCCATTTAAGGGGGGAAAGATTTAGTTAGCTCACAGTTTTAGAAGGTCTCACCAGTCCGTTCATGGACAACCGGCAACGATGGAAGCACATGGCAGAGGCCGGAGAGCTGCTCACCCCATTGCAGACGGAAGCCAAGTGAGGTAGGTACAAGTCAATGTCCACAGACTCGGGCAAGGCCGGAGCCTTCCCAGGAAGAAGCTGTAACAATTCTTAGCTCAAGCTATCATTAGGGCCACTCAGATGCAGGATGAGTACCCCTCCCTCACTTCCTGGTGCACAAGCCAAATAACAAACACCTGAAAGCTCTGCCCTGGATGCCCACAATCTCAACAAGTTGACACAATCCCTCCAGGTCAAACCCCAAACATTTCCAGCCTGGCCCTAGCTGCCAACAGCACACCGCTCCACAGTTATAACGCTACATCCAAATACATGTGAGGCTTTTGGGAGACATTTCAGGTCCAAACCATAGAAATTACCATCAAGTTACCCACGGCAGGACGTGTGATCAGGGAACACTGCTATAAACAGTTAGAAACATCCACAATCAAATTCAAAGAGAAGTTGTAGGGTTCGTTTCTTGTTGCTGTAGGTTGTGTGTGTGTGTGTGTGTGTGTGTGTGTGTGTGTGTGTGTGTGTGTGTGTGTGTGATGGTGGTGGGACTGGGCATTGAACCCAGGTCCTGCCTCTACAATGAGCTACATCACCATCACTTTTTATTTTGATTTAATTATGAAACTGGGTCTGAATCGGTCACCCAGCCAAACCCAAAACTCAAAATACTCCTTCCTCAGCCTCCCGGAGCGCTGGGATCACAGGTCTGTATCAAAGAGTCTGGCTAAAAAGAAAATTAAAAGAAAATTAAATGGTCAGTGATCTGTAGGCTGACTTTGAGATGTGTCACATATGAGAAACTGGAGTCCCCAGAAGGAGTGCACAGGCAAAAGACAAAAGTTTGAAGAAATAACTGCTGAACATGCCAGACCGTAACAGCCATTAATAAAGGGAGTGATCTCAGGAGCTGATACCCTCCTACTCCTGCTCCAAGCACAAGATACGTGAGGAGTTAAAGCAAGCCTACGTACATTACAATCAAATCCAGTGGGGCTGAGGATGGGGGGAAACATCTTAGACTTAGCCACAAGGAAAACACAGCGCACATACACGGGCGCCAAAAAACAAGGATTAGATCAGATTTCTTTTGCAGACTCGGGACTCTACCAGAGGCCATGTTAATGAAGAGACAGCAAACCCAAGTCCTAGATACTGAGGGGGAGAAAAATGGAAGCTTACAGAGAATTCTATGCAGCTCTCCCCACCCCACTGTAAGGTAAGGACGTTTAAAACACACAAACTTTTTTGACTGTCTTAATCATGGTGGTAACAATGGGTTATAGAATTCGTAACACGGCGAAAAGTGAAATGTCTGCCAACAGCGGCAGAGAGGCCAGAAGGGGGGCTCTACCGCCTGCACAAAAGCTGTGGGAAGTTCCAGGTAGGGGCTGCATGGCGAGAGGCAGGGAAGGAGGGAGGGTGGAGAAAGAGGGAAACGTGACAGCCAGAAACCGACGAAGGACAGAAAATGGAGTGACGCGGCACTGGTGGGGGAACTCCGGAACCACTAGCAGCAACTTCCAAGACTCCACCCTGCCGAACTACAAGTGTGACCAGAGATGCGCGTGCAAAAAGGGTGAGGGCTGGACGATGAGTGATGCTAAAACCATAGAGCCAATCTGGGTCCAGAACTGCGCAGAGAGGACTACATAAATAATACATAAAACGGAAGAAACTCCTCCGGACAGAGGAATTAAAAGATCAACGGTGATGGTTTTGCTCCTTCAAGGTTACCGAGGTCCCCAGATACTGACTTCCTCCCTGACTCGAGGGCAAGTCCCCAGCAGCCCGCGGTTTATGTCCTGATGCGCAGCGGCCACGGGGCGGTGGGAGGGGGTGGTGGTGGCGGCGGGGTGGTGGGGGGGGGGCGGGGGGTGGGAGGGTAAGCGCGGTCTCGCCCTGCTTGAGGTGAAGTGTCGTCTTGCTTCGCCAGGGGAGTCCGGTCGTGTTCCCGCGTCAACACGACGCGCGCTGGAAGCCGGGTTAAACGACTGAGCGGACCGCCCGACGCTGCGGGTCCTCGACAACCAGTCAGACCAGTGGCGCTCAGCATCTGCCCTGCAGAGGACCAGCTCTCGTCCCACGGTAGGCCGGGCTCCGCGTTTCACAGGACACCGTTAAATGACCCAAGGGCTCCGAAAAACGCACAGGTCGAGTCCCAGCCCCGCGCGCCCGCCCCCGCGCCCGGAGGGCCCAGGGCAGCTGGCGGCGCCGCCCGGCTTCCCCGTCGCCGGCCTCGGACCGGCGTCCGCCACGCGCCCGCGTGCTCCGCTCCCGGCCTGGGCCGCGTGGGGCCCGCGGCTGAGCGCCCCGTGGCCGCGGGGACCTCTGCGAGCGGGGCGCCGCCCGCTGGACAGAGGCGGGGCGTGGGGGGGGGGGGTGGAGGCGGCGGGCTGGGGACGAGCCCCGGAGCGAGCGCGAGGCGGGACGGCGAGGCGACCGGCCTGTGGGGCAGGCCCGGCAGGACCCGCGGAGGGCGCGCGTTTCCGTCGCGGGTCAGCACGGGAGCGGGAGGGAGGCCGGGGACACGGAGGCCGGGCGCCCGAGGGCGAGGGTGAGGGCGCGGCGCGGCGCCGCACTCGGACGGTGCTTACGTGCACAGCGCGCGAGCGCGAGCCGAGTGCGACAGCTGGCCTGTGGCGCGCCGTGATCGTATAGTGGTTAGTACTCTGCGTTGTGGCCGCAGCAACCTCGGTTCGAATCCGAGTCACGGCACTCTCGTCTGGCTCGCCCGGCATCTCTCTTTTGCTTCGCGTTTAGTTCAGCTGCCGCCGATCGCGCCCCTCGTCTGGGGTTCTCACGGGCCGGGGCTTTCGCCAGCCACCCTGGATGGAGGAAGGGGACGCTCATCCACCGGCACCCTGCACCAGGCGCGATCCCTCTGGGTCCTGGCGCGCCGCGCAGCGGGGCCCCATGGGCCGCCTGGGTAGTTTACACTAGCGACTGCGCTTGTGTGCTCAGACCCGCCTTCCCCGGACACACATTCGCAGCCTTGCGCCCCAGGGAATCAAACTCGTAAAGACTTCAGCTCCAGGCTCCTTGTCAGGGTCTACCGCCAACACTCACCCGCACTCCCTCCCTCCCTTACTTGGGCTGTCATCATTCTGATGACTGGTTTGCTCCGTGTGCTCCAGGGCGCGTGCGAGGTGGGGGGCGGTCGCCGCTTCAATCGAAACCTGTGCCTCTATCCAAGAGAGTGGTTTGGGGACAACCTCTGAATAGCACTGAAATGTTCTCAATAGGCGACGATTTTGCTCTCAAATCCCCAGACCCTTCCCAACTCCTGCTGGGACACTGGGAGACATCTGACGTAGTTTTGATGGCCGAGACCATTGGAAAGGTTTTTTGGGGTTTTTTGTTTGTTTGTTTGTTTGTTTGTTTGTTTTTTGTTTATTTTTTAAATCTAGTCAGTAGAGGTAAAGGATTTTAGGAAACTTGTTGAGAGTCCATCAGAGGAGCCCTCCCAACAACAGAATTATCCGGTCCAAAATATCCTTGCTATAGAGACTTTGAAATTTCGGTGGAATCACTGTCCTCACACTTGACCGTGGAGGAAATATGAATTCACGAGTAACTGGATTTTGAATCTGCAGCAGACTCGTGCCGGAGACCGCGCAGTTATGTGTTTTGTGGCCTGAACTTAGGAAAGGACGGCGTTGCCCTCAACTATGATGGGGGAATTTCAGGTACAACACATACAAGGGGGAAGGTTTTGCTTGTTTGTTTTTTTGTTTTGAGACAAGGACTTCCTCAGTAGTCTAGGCTGGTCCTGAACTTACTAAGTAGCCCAGGCTGACCTCCATTTCACGACAATCGTCCTGTTTCAGCCTCCCAAGTGCTGCGATTCCATTCGTCATCAGAGTCCTCTATGATCTGGGATGTGCTGGGGTGTCTAGTGCCGTTTCTCACCCGGGGCACCGCCCTCTCTCTGAGACCTGCGGCGTCGGTGGGCTTGGCAGGGGTTCTGTGGTGCCTGGAGGCTCTTAGAGAATGCAGTGAGGCAGGGCCAGTCAGGACAAGCAGACCAACTCATCAGAGGCAGCAGGGAGGAGCACGCAGCTGGAAGGGCGCAGGGTGGCTGGCTGGCGTCCACCCCACGCCCAACGGCGGTCGGCTGCCCAGGCGGGGTCTTGTGGTGCGGGTGAAATTGTTTACCGAGAGGAGTTACTTGCGACCAGAGGCGGAAAGGAGGAAGTGCCCCTGAGTGTGCTGCGCAGGGAGAAGAAGGCTGAGCAGTGGCTCTGGGGACCGGGCTTCTGTACTCACGGCAGGGAGAGAGGCCATGGTCGGGAAGGCAGCTCCTGGAAGCCCAGATGACTCCTGAGGTGGGTGACTGGCCAACCTTAAGGCCTGTCTTGCAAAACTCAAGGAAAGGGGGCCCCTTCTGGTAGAAAAAGAAGAGGAGGCTAACGCACGTCTCCCTGGTGGTCTAGTGGCTAGGATTCGGCGCTCTCACCGCCGCGGCCCGGGTTCGATTCCCGGTCAGGGAAGTCTTTTGGCCTCACCAGACCTCACCGTGGGCGCAGACCAGGCTTCAGTGCCCAGCTGATAGAGGGAAAGGGGCGTTCAGGTGTCTGTCTGCACTGGGTAATCCTGGAAATGGCCTCCTCAGCTATACTGCACAACCGGCCTTACCATATTGACTATAAGGGATATCTCCAGGTGCGCTGGGAGCCGGGAGCCGGGGGAGGGGGCAGAAGGTCCAAGCGGCTAGGGCCCTGCTGTTCTGTAGTGTGGGGAGATCTTACACACAGCAAGGCAGCGTGGCAAGTGTGGGGAAATGGAAAACTTACCAGGCTTATAAAAATCTATGCCAGAGACTACCCAGTAGCACTCTCAGGGTCACTTCCTTCTTTCCGCCTCGGAATGCACTGAACTCCTCTCAGTAAACAATTCACACACAACCACAAGATCCTGCCTGGGCAGCCAACAGCCTTTCAGCATGGGGTAGACGCCAGCCACCCGGCTCCCTTCTATCTGCGTGCTCCTCCCTGCTGCCCCGGATGAGTCTGTCTCCTCCAGTCTGTCTTGTTGGACACAGTATTTCTCCAGATACCTCTTTTTGGCAACAAAAAGAGATGAGGAGAAATACTGGGTAGGGTGTCGAGATTTTGAGATTAAACTCTGGTACCATCAATTTGAGTCTCTGTAAGATCTCCCGGCACTGCCACTACCCGCACTACAGAACAGCAGGGCCCTAGCCGCTTGGACCTTCTGCCCCCTCCCCCGGCTCCCGGCTCCCAGCGCACCTGGAGATATCCCTTATAGTCAATATGGTAAGGCCGGTTGTGCAGTATAGCTGAGGAGGCCATTTCCAGGATTACCCAGTGCAGACAGACACCTGAACGCCCCTTTCCCTCTATCAGCTGGGCACTGAAGCCTGGTCTGCGCCCACGGTGAGGTCTGGTGAGGCCAAAAGACTTCCCTGACCGGGAATCGAACCCGGGCCGCGGCGGTGAGAGCGCCGAATCCTAGCCACTAGACCACCAGGGAGACGTGCGTTAGCCTCCTCTTCTTTTTCTACCAGAAGGGGCCCCCTTTCCTTGAGTTTTGCAAGACAGGCCTTAAGGTTGGCCAGTCACCCACCTCAGGAGTCATCTGGGCTTCCAGGAGCTGCCTTCCCGACCATGGCCTCTCTCCCTGCCGTGAGTACAGAAGCCCGGTCCCCAGAGCCACTGCTCAGCCTTCTTCTCCCTGCGCAGCACACTCAGGGGCACTTCCTCCTTTCCGCCTCTGGTCGCAAGTAACTCCTCTCGGTAAACAATTTCACCCGCACCACAAGACCCCGCCTGGGCAGCCGACCGCCGTTGGGCGTGGGGTGGACGCCAGCCAGCCACCCTGCGCCCTTCCAGCTGCGTGCTCCTCCCTGCTGCCTCTGATGAGTTGGTCTGCTTGTCCTGACTGGCCCTGCCTCACTGCATTCTCTAAGAGCCTCCAGGCACCACAGAACCCCTGCCAAGCCCACCGACGCCGCAGGTCTCAGAGAGAGGGCGGTGCCCCGGGTGAGAAACGGCACTAGACACCCCAGCACATCCCAGATCATAGAGGACTCTGATGACGAATGGAATCGCAGCACTTGGGAGGCTGAAACAGGACGATTGTCGTGAAATGGAGGTCAGCCTGGGCTACTTAGTAAGTTCAGGACCAGCCTAGACTACTGAGGAAGTCCTTGTCTCAAAACAAAAAAACAAACAAGCAAAACCTTCCCCCTTGTATGTGTTGTACCTGAAATTCCCCCATCATAGTTGAGGGCAACGCCGTCCTTTCCTAAGTTCAGGCCACAAAACACATAACTGCGCGGTCTCCGGCACGAGTCTGCTGCAGATTCAAAATCCAGTTACTCGTGAATTCATATTTCCTCCACGGTCAAGTGTGAGGACAGTGATTCCACCGAAATTTCAAAGTCTCTATAGCAAGGATATTTTGGACCGGATAATTCTGTTGTTGGGAGGGCTCCTCTGATGGACTCTCAACAAGTTTCCTAAAATCCTTTACCTCTACTGACTAGATTTAAAAAATAAACAAAAAACAAACAAACAAACAAACAAACAAACAAAAAACCCCAAAAAACCTTTCCAATGGTCTCGGCCATCAAAACTACGTCAGATGTCTCCCAGTGTCCCAGCAGGAGTTGGGAAGGGTCTGGGGATTTGAGAGCAAAATCGTCGCCTATTGAGAACATTTCAGTGCTATTCAGAGGTTGTCCCCAAACCACTCTCTTGGATAGAGGCACAGGTTTCGATTGAAGCGGCGACCGCCCCCCACCTCGCACGCGCCCTGGAGCACACGGAGCAAACCAGTCATCAGAATGATGACAGCCCAAGTAAGGGAGGGAGGGAGTGCGGGTGAGTGTTGGCGGTAGACCCTGACAAGGAGCCTGGAGCTGAAGTCTTTACGAGTTTGATTCCCTGGGGCGCAAGGCTGCGAATGTGTGTCCGGGGAAGGCGGGTCTGAGCACACAAGCGCAGTCGCTAGTGTAAACTACCCAGGCGGCCCATGGGGCCCCGCTGCGCGGCGCGCCAGGACCCAGAGGGATCGCGCCTGGTGCAGGGTGCCGGTGGATGAGCGTCCCCTTCCTCCATCCAGGGTGGCTGGCGAAAGCCCCGGCCCGTGAGAACCCCAGACGAGGGGCGCGATCGGCGGCAGCTGAACTAAACGCGAAGCAAAAGAGAGATGCCGGGCGAGCCAGACGAGAGTGCCGTGACTCGGATTCGAACCGAGGTTGCTGCGGCCACAACGCAGAGTACTAACCACTATACGATCACGGCGCGCCACAGGCCAGCTGTCGCACTCGGCTCGCGCTCGCGCGCTGTGCACGTAAGCACCGTCCGAGTGCGGCGCCGCGCCGCGCCCTCACCCTCGCCCTCGGGCGCCCGGCCTCCGTGTCCCCGGCCTCCCTCCCGCTCCCGTGCTGACCCGCGACGGAAACGCGCGCCCTCCGCGGGTCCTGCCGGGCCTGCCCCACAGGCCGGTCGCCTCGCCGTCCCGCCTCGCGCTCGCTCCGGGGCTCGTCCCCAGCCCGCCGCCTCCACCCCCCCCCCCCACGCCCCGCCTCTGTCCAGCGGGCGGCGCCCCGCTCGCAGAGGTCCCCGCGGCCACGGGGCGCTCAGCCGCGGGCCCCACGCGGCCCAGGCCGGGAGCGGAGCACGCGGGCGCGTGGCGGACGCCGGTCCGAGGCCGGCGACGGGGAAGCCGGGCGGCGCCGCCAGCTGCCCTGGGCCCTCCGGGCGCGGGGGCGGGCGCGCGGGGCTGGGACTCGACCTGTGCGTTTTTCGGAGCCCTTGGGTCATTTAACGGTGTCCTGTGAAACGCGGAGCCCGGCCTACCGTGGGACGAGAGCTGGTCCTCTGCAGGGCAGATGCTGAGCGCCACTGGTCTGACTGGTTGTCGAGGACCCGCAGCGTCGGGCGGTCCGCTCAGTCGTTTAACCCGGCTTCCAGCGCGCGTCGTGTTGACGCGGGAACACGACCGGACTCCCCTGGCGAAGCAAGACGACACTTCACCTCAAGCAGGGCGAGACCGCGCTTACCCTCCCACCCCCCGCCCCCCCCCCACCACCCCGCCGCCACCACCACCCCCTCCCACCGCCCCGTGGCCGCTGCGCATCAGGACATAAACCGCGGGCTGCTGGGGACTTGCCCTCGAGTCAGGGAGGAAGTCAGTATCTGGGGACCTCGGTAACCTTGAAGGAGCAAAACCATCACCGTTGATCTTTTAATTCCTCTGTCCGGAGGAGTTTCTTCCGTTTTATGTATTATTTATGTAGTCCTCTCTGCGCAGTTCTGGACCCAGATTGGCTCTATGGTTTTAGCATCACTCATCGTCCAGCCCTCACCCTTTTTGCACGCGCATCTCTGGTCACACTTGTAGTTCGGCAGGGTGGAGTCTTGGAAGTTGCTGCTAGTGGTTCCGGAGTTCCCCCACCAGTGCCGCGTCACTCCATTTTCTGTCCTTCGTCGGTTTCTGGCTGTCACGTTTCCCTCTTTCTCCACCCTCCCTCCTTCCCTGCCTCTCGCCATGCAGCCCCTACCTGGAACTTCCCACAGCTTTTGTGCAGGCGGTAGAGCCCCCCTTCTGGCCTCTCTGCCGCTGTTGGCAGACATTTCACTTTTCGCCGTGTTACGAATTCTATAACCCATTGTTACCACCATGATTAAGACAGTCAAAAAAGTTTGTGTGTTTTAAACGTCCTTACCTTACAGTGGGGTGGGGAGAGCTGCATAGAATTCTCTGTAAGCTTCCATTTTTCTCCCCCTCAGTATCTAGGACTTGGGTTTGCTGTCTCTTCATTAACATGGCCTCTGGTAGAGTCCCGAGTCTGCAAAAGAAATCTGATCTAATCCTTGTTTTTTGGCGCCCGTGTATGTGCGCTGTGTTTTCCTTGTGGCTAAGTCTAAGATGTTTCCCCCCATCCTCAGCCCCACTGGATTTGATTGTAATGTACGTAGGCTTGCTTTAACTCCTCACGTATCTTGTGCTTGGAGCAGGAGTAGGAGGGTATCAGCTCCTGAGATCACTCCCTTTATTAATGGCTGTTACGGTCTGGCATGTTCAGCAGTTATTTCTTCAAACTTTTGTCTTTTGCCTGTGCACTCCTTCTGGGGACTCCAGTTTCTCATATGTGACACATCTCAAAGTCAGCCTACAGATCACTGACCATTTAATTTTCTTTTAATTTTCTTTTTAGCCAGACTCTTTGATACAGACCTGTGATCCCAGCGCTCCGGGAGGCTGAGGAAGGAGTATTTTGAGTTTTGGGTTTGGCTGGGTGACCGATTCAGACCCAGTTTCATAATTAAATCAAAATAAAAAGTGATGGTGATGTAGCTCATTGTAGAGGCAGGACCTGGGTTCAATGCCCAGTCCCACCACCATCACACACACACACACACACACACACACACACACACACACACACACACACACACACAACCTACAGCAACAAGAAACGAACCCTACAACTTCTCTTTGAATTTGATTGTGGATGTTTCTAACTGTTTATAGCAGTGTTCCCTGATCACACGTCCTGCCGTGGGTAACTTGATGGTAATTTCTATGGTTTGGACCTGAAATGTCTCCCAAAAGCCTCACATGTATTTGGATGTAGCGTTATAACTGTGGAGCGGTGTGCTGTTGGCAGCTAGGGCCAGGCTGGAAATGTTTGGGGTTTGACCTGGAGGGATTGTGTCAACTTGTTGAGATTGTGGGCATCCAGGGCAGAGCTTTCAGGTGTTTGTTATTTGGCTTGTGCACCAGGAAGTGAGGGAGGGGTACTCATCCTGCATCTGAGTGGCCCTAATGATAGCTTGAGCTAAGAATTGTTACAGCTTCTTCCTGGGAAGGCTCCGGCCTTGCCCGAGTCTGTGGACATTGACTTGTACCTACCTCACTTGGCTTCCGTCTGCAATGGGGTGAGCAGCTCTCCGGCCTCTGCCATGTGCTTCCATCGTTGCCGGTTGTCCATGAACGGACTGGTGAGACCTTCTAAAACTGTGAGCTAACTAAATCTTTCCCCCCTTAAATGGCAGATGTCGGGTATTTTGTCCCAGCAAGTAATAAGTAACTGAGACTGCAATCCATTCCAGTAACTTAGCATCACTGATGCTTTGCTTTTCATCTTTAAACTCACGTGGGGCATTTTCACGTGTCCCAAATCTCTGGCTCTTCGAATCTTTACAATACAGTCATATTATCAATAAGTGGTTGTAAGTCCTTGTTTCTAATTTTTAACACCATGTCAATTCAGGTCAGTTTGAGCAAATGGGTTATATTCCTCCTTGTGAGTCACGGCCTCCTGCCCCTCCCTTGGCAGGCTGGTCCTCTGACTGCACCCCGAACATTGTAAAGTCGACCTTCCTGTGTGCAGAGTACTTTGGTATCTCTATGCATCTTCTGGTTTTGTTGTTGTTATTGGTTGTTTTGGTTATTCTGTTAGCTTGTTTTTGAGCCAGGGTCTTCTTCTGTAGTCCAGGCTGGTCCTGAACTCACCGTGGAGCCCAGACTGGCCTCGAACACATGGCAATTCTCTTGCCTCAGCATAGAGAGCTGGGATTATAGACAAAGAATGCCCAGATTATGTGGTGCTGGGGAACTGAATCCAGGGCCTTGCACTTGCTAGGCAAGCACCTTAACTGCTGAGCTACGTCCGCAGCACATCTTGGTTTTGTTGGTGGTGGTTTTGTTGTGTTTTGTTTTGTTCTGTTTCTGGACTGCCAGTGAAGTGGCTTGGGATCAGTTTTGAGAGCCTTCTGTCTTGCCTTTATGATTTTTAAGGAAGTCGGTTTCAGTATTTGATCACCCCTACTAATGAATGGGGCAAGACTCTGCTGAGGAATGTGTGCAACTTCCCGTGAAGTATGAGTTACCCAATCAGGAGGGTGGCAACGAGTGTAATTTCCTAACTACTGGGAATACCTGGCACTGTTCCTTAAGACATCCAGAAGTTTCTTGTCGTGGCCTCAAGCGGTTTTGTCACAAGCATATGCTGGTCACCACTCAGTTGAATACATGACAGTGCCCCTTTCCATATCCCTGGGTTCTCTCGCTACCCATCTCTCTCACCACTGGGGCTTATCCTGTGGACCCTAGATGCCTTCATTCTGCATGGACAATCATGTGCATCTCCCCGATCCAGGCAGTCAGGGTCAGGTCTTCTTTCTGGTACTTGGCAGGCAAACTGTCTTGAAAGCAGTGGTGATCCAGAGCAATTGTAGGGGTCACCTTATTGGTTTCTCTTCTCTCGGGCGTTGCTGTCCTTGGTTGCTCCCTATCCAGTGTCCGCTAAAGTGTACTTTCATGTATCCATAGCTACTCATGATTCCTGTCCATAGAAACCTTAGACTCCACTGGAAGGTCGGAGAGAGAAGCTCAGTCCCTGCCTTCCTTCAGGGAGAGGAACGTTTGAAGATGTGCACAAATCACAACAGTTGTTCTATGCGGATTCATCTTCAATAGGGGACGGGTTAAAGCCAGGATAAGGCACATCTAAGAGCCGTAAGGAGAGGGCAGCCAACTCTCCCCAACACTGCCTTTCTCCACACTCTGGAAAGCTCTTGAGAAATCTACCCTTCCTTTTGATCCAGATCTATCTCTTCTCCCTAATCCTTCCAACCCTTGCAAATAGTTTTTCACCTCTCCACAGGCAATCAGAACCCTTGAGGACCCCACCCCCATATGCACAGGGCACAATGAGCTGGGTAGGAGAGCAAGGGGCAGCTGCACTCCCCTAAAGGATCGTCCTTACCTGGTCTGTTCCGGAACTCAGGCTGACCCAAGACCCCACTGTCCGCTCCTCCAACCAGGAGGGACAGGGAGGGCAACAGCTGCTGGCAGAATGACAAACTAATCACGCCGGGACGTGAAGGGTAGCCCAGCGGAACTCCATCTGAAGCTTCTCTTAAGCATTTAAGCAAAATGGATGGATGCAGGTTCCATTCCTGAAGGGACAAGAGGAGACAGGTCAGGAAGACAGAGCCTTCCTTTGCTCTTCCAGGAAGAGTCCTGAACACGCCGGCTTTGAGGGCCATTTCACATGGGCAGGAACAACAGCGGCCCGAAGAAAGGACCTTGAGATAGATGGCTGTGAGGGAGTGTGTGGAAGGAAGAAAGTGTAAAAGGTTTCACACCCTCAGTCCCAGAGTGGCAACTACTTCTTTGTAAGCCTCAGTATTTCGTGTGTGTGTGTGTGTGTGTGTGTGTGTGTGTGTTCTTTTCCTAAAGGGCCGCTTGGAAGTGACGCGACATTTGGTTTTAGGTGAAGACTCTGAAAGTGAGGCCGGGGCTGAAGGAAGCAGAGCCAGAGGTCCAATGGGCCTGTATTGTTTGTGACTCAGGTGTGAGGACTGGCCGGCGTCACTCTCCTAAATCGTCTTGACTCCAGAACAAGTGTGGGTTTGCAGGGGAGGATTGTGGCGAGGCAGAAGGTGCAAAAGTCGGTTTCCCTGACCGGGAATTGAACCCGGGCCGCGGCGGTGAAAGCGCCGAATCCTAGCCACTAGACCACCAGGGACGCACGAGGGCAGGGCCTCTCTTACCTTCCTTCATAAGGACGTAACGACGGGGTGTCGGTAATTAGTCTGCCCCGCCGCCCCGCCGCCCCGCCCTCCCACCTCCCCACCCCCCGTTTTGTTTTGTTTTCAAGGGGAGAATAAGAATGGAAGTTCCTCGCGGCCCCCGACTAGGAAGGTCCTTTGCAGCCGCTGCTCGGTCCCGCAGCGTCGCTCTCCTTGCCCGGGCGACGCTCCAGTGCCAGGCCACAGGGCACTGAGCTTCCTCCAGTCGCAGTCTCGCTGAGGCAACACCGTGGCTGCGGCCCAGGCTGGCTGGCTTTCCAAGCCTGGCTTTGCAGGTCAGTCCAGCGCCCGCTGGGCTCTCAGAGGGCCATGAGCAGCGTCCTCCTGGTGGTTGGTCTCTAGACCGACGATCCCCGAGTCAGAGGCGCCTTTCCGACCCCGCTGCCTCGGCGAGGAGAGCTCGCCACACCCTTCCGGCCTTCCACCCGCGCTCCCAGTGCAGACTTCGGGTCTGTGGGTTTCTAGGCTTGTGTTTTCTTCTCCTGACGACAGATCATCCTGTTACCCAGCTGTCACTGAGGTGGGAGGAGGCCAGGTGGGCTTCGCGGGAAAGACCTTGCTCTTCAGACCCACGAGACTGTCCGCAGAGATTTAGGCGAGAGGTGAAAGGTGGAGATTTCCGGACCTAGAGCTCAACCTGAAGGGCGGCCTCGCGTGCCCCTCCCTCGGCCCAGCAGGCGGCCCGGGTGGCGGCGCTGGGCGGGCGTCCAGGTGGCGACGGAGCGCCGCCGCGTGGCCCCGTCGGGCGCCTCAGGGCGGCTCCACCCGCGCCTCCGCCTCCCAGCCCTCCTTCCCTACCTCGTCCTTCCCGCTTCTCCCCGTCTCGCCCCATCTCTTCTTTCTCTCCACGTTTCATTTCAAAAGTCAAAGGAGCTGTCGGGAAATCGATGAGGTCCCCGCGCGCGATATCCTCAGCGCCAAAGTGCCAAGCCATCTATCTGAAGGAGCCGACTGCATCTTTTGAGGAATCCTCTGTGAATATTTTGGGTGCCGCCTTTTGCTATACTCGGGTTGCCTGTAACATACGCAGGACAGGCAACTGCATTTTCAGGTTGTTGTGCCCGCAGCAAAGTGCGGGAGGCCAAAGGCCCAAGGAAGCACCTGTGCCCCCTCGCGCAAGGGCACTGTGGCTCCTGATGGGCCCCAGAGTAGGGTTCGGCGCCCACTCCCGAAACCAAGGGCGTGCGGCCCTGCACTCCGGTTTCGGGATCCCGCCTCTCACACAGGGCACCAGTTCCAGAATTCAGTGCCCGGTGCTCCCCCGGTGGCCTCTCCACCTTCCAGAGGCTGTAGGAGGCCCTGCTTCTGGGTGTCCCGGCTCGGGATAGGCACTGTGGATGGTGCCCCTGAGGCTGCTGGGTGGGCCTTTTTGGTCCTTTCCACCGAGATGGCCCTCAGTGCTCTGGGCTCTTGATCAAATGCAGGCCCTCCCCATTCCACCCAGGATCTCTGGGGACTCTGGCTCCCCACCCACTCCTCTACTCCGAGGGGCCCCTCAGGCAAGTCTTTTCTTCTCATGGCCTTTCCCCTCAGAGCCTTCACGTTGTCCTCTAGCAAACGGGCCTGCTGGGGTTCCTGCCTTGCTTCTTCCATCTGACTCAGTTTCAGTACCATCATTTAGTTACGCCTTCACGTTTGGGACAGACCATAGATGAAGGAAAGCCTGGAGGCCAGAACCTCCGATTGCAGTAAGCCCGAATCCAGGAGAAGGGCGATTCAATTGTCAGATGCTGGTAGCCCCGGCCTCCGAAAAATGAACCTGTAGGTAGTGCATACTACAAACACAACGTGAGCTCCCCCTAGAAAAGGCCTCCTGGAGCCCAGATCAGAAGCAGTGCTTGTCAGCCGTAGCAGGCAATGATACAAGCAGGAGCCTGTTTTTCTTTTTTTAAAGAGCCCTGAGACTGAACTGATTAGAGTAAAAGAAAGCTCAGAAGAGCACACCAGGGCCTTTGGGGTCACTCTTAAGCGGTGCCTAGCAAGAAACTGGCAGAAGAAGCTGTTGCAGAGAGGAGAGAAAGGCTGCCGATCTCCTAAAGAGGTGGGGTATAGTGGGGGGACCTCCGAGGGTGGAGAGCCCCGCCCTCAGGGGAGTGAAGCCAGGGCAGGTGGGAGAGCTTTGCTGAGGGGGCCAGAGGTGAACAAGACGCTCAGAGGCCATCTGACTGTTAGGTCCACCCTCGCTGCCTACTCCAGGCACAGAACTCAGAGGAAATGTACCCTCCCCAACACCCTCCCCCATTCAAACGCCATTGAAAGAAACCTCTTGGCTAGGCCTTTAAAGTGAACTCCCCCAACAATAGAAACATAGAAAGAAGACAAGGCAACAGGACACTCACAGAGATGTCTGAGACCCCAGAAACTAATCTCATGGGCCCTGAAATAGTGGAACTCATAAGGAAGGAAGTCAAAAAGCAGATAAATGAGTCCAACAACCAGTTCAAATGAGATATTCTCAAAGAAATGCAACCTTGATCAGCAAGGTTAACGAGGAACTTATTAATCAAAAGGTGGTCCTAATAGAGAGAGAGCTCAGTGAGGATACAGAAGCCACAAATAAAAATCTGGGTGAGGTAAATAAGGAAATGCAAGGCATGAAGAAATGTTTTGAAAGAGAAGTGGCCATTTTGAAAAGAAATCTAGCTAAAATCCAGGATATGAAAAACACTTCTGAAAGCAGGGAAAGTCACCTAGAACATTGGTAGGACAGAATTTCAGACTTTGAAGACAAGGCTGGGGAAACAAATGCCATAATTAGGCACAACTCCAAAATTAGAAATGAGCAAAGTAGCTGGATGCAACAGCTGACGGATGACTCAAAGAGAACCAATCTCAGAATTTATGGGCGTGGGAGAAAGAGCAGAAGACAGCACTGAAGGTGTAAGGAATTTATTCACTGAAATAGCACAAGAAAAATTCCCTAATCTAGAAATAGAAGGTAATTTTCAGGTACAAGAAGCTTACAGGACACCAAACAACCTCAATCAGCAAGGAGACTCCCCACAACAGACCATGGCCAAAACCTCAGAAATACAACATAAAGAGAGACTATTAAGAACAGCAAGAGAAAAACAGTCATTATTCAAACCCATTCAAGTTACTGCAGATTTCTCAAGGCAAGCTTTCAGAGGTAGGAGAGCCTGGAGCAAGATATTCCAAGCTTTAAAAGATAGCAAGAGTCAACCCAGGTTATTGTATCCAGCAAAAATTATCCCTGAAAATTAAAGGACAAATAAAAAATCTTTTTCCTCATGACCAAGAATCCCTAAAGAAATCTGCACCCACTAGCTCAGCATTGCAGAAAATACTTGAAGGGATCTTTGAGAGAAGGAGAGAGACAAGCAGCTCCAAAAAACATGGAGGAAAGGAAACACCTAAAGAGAAAGTGTCACAAAAAAAACAGATTGGTGTTTGAATCATTTGATTGGTATCCTTCTAAAACAGTACTAACTGTCCCATAAAACCCGTGAATCATCCCCCATAATCATTATTTTAATAGCACATAAGTCTGCAAAACATAATTACATTCAACATGGGGAACTGGTATAAAATCTTTAAAAATATATATGCATGAAGTAAGGGATGGATTAGGTAGGTAAAATGGTGAGCCAAATGTGGCCAAATGTTAGTAATTACTGAAATGGGAGTAAATAAACTTATGCAAGTTAAAAAAAAAATCTAAATTAACTAAGCATGCCACTCTGTTGCTTTAAGGGTAACCTACTTATGTGATACAGATTTAAATTCATTTAATGTAGCAATTCAATATAGAATTAAGCTCCTTTAATGTAGCAATTCACTCATTTGGTCCTGGATGTAAATTTATCCTAAGAAAACAGATCGATGCAATGACAACCTGAATGTCTTTTGAATGTACAGACGTTTAGCTTTCAGTACTCAGCTAATGGAATTTGAAATTTCACTTCTCTCTTTTTCTTTCTCACGTTTTCTAGCCTTGTGAATTTCATTGTTTTTGATTCTCTTCTTATGTGGACTGACGAATGGGTGAATCCACATTAAAGAATCTCAACAAAGACACAGTAGGATACGGAAAATAAAACTTTCGGCAAATCATCCCACAATCAATGCTCTGCTGGACCCAGAGAAGAGGCATCAAGATATGGCCACTGCAGCCCTTTCTAGGTAGGGGTGGGACACTGAGCTCATAAGTGGCGGTTTGAGTGGTAAAGTGAGTCTGATGCAGAAGACTGAATATATCGAATATCGCATGGTTTCTTTGATTTGGGAAACCCAGAACACAGGCATTCTATAGAACCAAATGAGTGTGATAGTGGGAGTTACGGGGAGGGGGAGGGGAGGAAATGGGAGGGCCAAAATGGGGAGAGGAAGGGATCTTAATATTGATGTGATATGTATGTGCACAAAAGATTCAAGTTCATTGTAAACATTATGTATTGCATATATATATATATATATATATATATATATATATATATATATATATGTTAATAAAAATGGTGGGAAAACTAAAATATCAAACCTGTGGCAAGCAGCTAAGACGGAAATCCTAGACCGTCATCCCCTCTTACTTTAGGTAAGAAGGAAACTTCTAAGCTCCCACTTCAAGAAACAAGAAAATGAGATCGAAGGAAACTCAAAGCAGACGCAGAGTGAAAATAAAGGTAAGAGCAGAAATTGATGGCTGGCAAAGAAAAGAAAAACAAAACCAGGGAAGAAAAACCTGGGCCCTTGAAAACCTCTGTAAACTCCACAAGGAAAAGAAGTCACAAATTATTACAGTCACAAATGAAACACGCACTACAAGCGCCGCAAACTACAGTATCAGAAAGATAACAGTAAGAGAATACTCGGATGGATATACACGTGGAATATACACGTATACAATTAGAAACTCTTTCGCAAAGCCATAAAAGGTATAAAGAAGATCCATGTGGAAGTATTATACATAAAAAGTACAAAGTACGTAACCGGAGTAAAAACCTGGTGGATATGGTAAACAGAGGGTGCGCCATTAAACAAGCAAACAAAACCAAAACCAGGCAGGAGAACAGGCTGTGGCTAACCGCTACACACAGCCTTGACGGTGTGTGACACAGCACGAACATGCTAAGGGCTGTGTCACCAGAGTCCGGAAGGAGAAGAGCAGGTGGGTGAGGCTGACAGCCGTCCCCAAAGGCTACCAGATTTGGCAGGACGCACGAACCTACAGGCGGAAGAGGCTGTGCAAACTACCAGGTAATAAAACTCCAAGAAAGTCTGACCGGACACACGATAATCAAACTTTAGAAAATTAAAAGAAACATGACACCTACAAAGCAATATAGAAAAAAAGTAAAAATTTATCTAGAGAGTAAAAATAATTCAAATGTGCACAGATTTATCGTCAGAAACCATAGAGACAGAGGGAAGCGACACGGTATATGTTGAGTAAGTGATAAAACAGTCGTGAACTCATACTTACATGTCCACAAAATATCTTTCCGTGTTAAGACAAAATTAAATACGCTTTCTTCAAAACTAACGAAGCGAATCATTATGCTGATGAGCCAACGGGCAGCGAGATGACCGGCGGGACACCCACCAGATGACAGCGCCGCGTTCCCCTGGGGAGGGATCCTCCCCGAGGCCTCCAGAGCACAGATGCAAAAACACCCAAGTTTCCCACAGTCCCCCAAGCCGGTGAAGGCAAAGTTCAGACTCGGCGTCTCAGGACAGGGTTCTCCAGTCTCTGCGTTCCAGCGAGGTCCCTCTATACACTGCGAAGCGGGTGTCTGTCCCGTGAAGGGCGGAGCCCGTGCCAGAAACGCCATCCTGTTCCTCACGCTTGTCTCTGCACAGCTGGCCAAGAGGTGAATGTTTGTGGGCGAACACACCAGCAACTCAACCGAGAGAGCACCCAGCGGGCAGGGCTAATAAAAGACGGGGCACGGACGCCCTCCCGTCCCTGGGTGGGCTCGAACCACCAACCTTTCGGTTAACAGCCGAACGCGCTAACCGATTGCGCCACAGAGACCGTCCCGGGCGGCCACCCGGACTCTGCCGCCAGTGAAAGCGCGCTCCCGCGCCACCTCCCTCCCCGCGGGGCGCCCGGGCAAGTTCGGAACCGACCCTGGTTCCCCGACCAGACGGGACCAGGAGATGGGGTCGTGGGTCCGTTCCGCTGGAAACCGGCGCGTCGGGGATTCCGGAGCCACGGGGCAGCCAAGCGTCCTTCGGCCGCGCTGCTTCAGGCGCAGGCGCCCCGGAGGCGCCCCGGGGACGCCGGGGAGCGCGGGCGACGGCTCTTGCTGCCCTGGGCCCGCGGTCCCGCCGAAGGAGCCTCGCTCACCCACCCGGCCGCACTCCCCGCCACCGCGGGGCCGCCGCCGCCGCCCTCGGGTCCCGTGCCCAGGGCGGCGGCCGGGTTGGCAGGCCTCGCCGCGAGGTTCCGAGACCCCCTCCGAGAGGAGGGTCCCGCCGCCCCCAGGGCGCTCACGCGGGACTCGCTGAATCCGCGCCAGGGTTTGGTTTCTTGACGATCCCCGACAGCAGAACCGAGAGAGGTTGGGCGACGGGGACACGTCTGGTTTCAAGAAACCGTGGCTCAGGCTGGGTTTCTCAGCGCCCCGTGGGACGGGGCCGGGGCGGGGGTGGGGGGCTCCCTCCGCGCTCCGTGTGCGGAGCTGGGGCCCTGGCAGCCCCGGCCGGAGGGGAAGCGGGTAAGGACAGTGAGGAGGGCGGGCGGCCGGGCGGGAGAGCGGGCCTGGAGCGACGGCCCCTTGGGGGCCAGGAGCCCCGCGCCAGAACGGGCCACGGGCTCTCGGAGACAGGTGCGTCGCCAGGGCCGCCCCCTCCAGAGGCGAGTACAGCTTTTTATCGTAGCAGAACGCGAGGGACAGGGAGGACAATCAGAAGCGGGTGAAAGAGTGAAACGAGCGCAGAACGCGACGACCTGCGGCTCTCTGAAAGCAGAGCACCCGGCTGCCTATTACAGACGCAGGCCAGTTAATCATCTCCAAGAGGGGCAACGGTCTGTCACCACTCTGGTGGTCACTGTGACCCCCTAGTGGCGTTGTGGCCGCAGCGCCCCCTTCTGCCGCCAGTCACGGCCGCCCTGTTCTCTCAACTCCCCATCTCGGTCTCCGTCTTGGTGCGCCCTTACCTGCAGCTGGAGTGCAAAAGGTGCCTGTGGCTCCGGGCGAGGAACATAATAACACAGGAACCTACACTGAGCTCCACAACCATTTGACAGCTGCTTTTTACTTTTAAATCCTTGTGTCACTGAACATAGGTGTTCCGTCTTTTCCAGATAGAGTGTAAGGCCTTACGTAAGAAGGGTGTGTTGGTGGTTCAGTGGTAGAATTCTCACTTCCCACGTGGGAGACCTGAGTTTGGTTCCTGGCTATCTCAATTACTTTCCGTTGCTGTGACTCAATACCGGACACCCACAAATTTAGGAAAGGAAAGGTGTTTTTTTTAGCTCACAGTTTCAGAAGGTCACAGTCCATTCAGCGGCGGCCGGCAGCTTCTCACGACAACACAAACAGGAAGGCAAGTTGAGACTAGCTGAGACCAGTCCTAGCCCTCCAAGGAAGGCAGGATGCAGCATACACACACACACACACACACACACACACACACACACACACACACACAGGTCATTCCAGGTCTCCGCCCAGTAATTAGCCCCTCCTGGATCCAGGTGTAGAAGGTGTGGCCACTACAAGCCTTTAATCCTAACTTACATGCCTGTAATCCATCTCTCCGGACTAGGCCCCGATCTACCAAAAGCACATGGTTCCATGACCAATCCATTAACGTTTAAATACATGAGACTTTTGGAGGACAATCCAGATCCAAAGCGCAACACTGGCCAATGCAGTTCTTTTTCCCTTACTCACCACTGCGGGTCTCACTCTCAGGATAGCTGGATCACTTCCGGGTTTTCATATCAGTAACAGCTGCCCACACGACACGCGCAGTAAAGCCATTCTTCATGAATGAGTTTCCTCAAGCAGAAACTCTGGACTGAATATGCAGCAGCCAGGATCTCGGGCTCCTGTCTGCACTTTGCCCGGCCAGCCTTGGAACCAGGGGCAAACGTTTTTCTTTCCTCGGGGGAATCCCTGGGATTCACACTCCTCTCATCACAGCTTCACTTCGGAACCTGGGACAGGCCATTGAGCTGATCCTCACTGCAGAGTGAGAACCAGAAAGGACATTCCCAAAAGAGAGGAGCTGTGAGTCCCAGGACACACCCAGTGTCGGGAGGCCTCAGGGCTTGGGAGAAGGGAGGCACGGGAGTCCTTGTGGAGGTGGTCACCCCAGAGCACACTAGCCTGGATCTTGGTGGTTGGGCTGAAATGAAGATCAGCTTTCAGGAAAACCAGTTCTGTCACCTCTGTTGGTTTTATACACCACAGGCGACATGTCCGTTGTGGTGAGAGGTTCTCTCTCTCTCTCTCTCTCTCTCTCTCTCTCTCTCTCTCTC
>PVKB01007574.1:0-32173 GCA_004027205.1 Ctenodactylus gundi | reverse complement strand
ATTCTTGGGACTCAGCGTGGAAGTGGGCGCAATGGCTTTACACTTGCTCCCTCGACTGGCTTACATCCCAGCGTGCTTTGAGCAGTTTTTCTTCCTCTAGACCTCTGCTATGTGCTGACACCCTTGTTAGCCACCAATGAATGGATTGAGATCTTTTAAAGTTTTCAACGCCTCTTTTCTAAATTGTGGGCCTAGGTTAATGTATCCCAACAACAAAATCGTACCTAAGATAAAGATGTTAATACAACAATCTTCTATGTTAATGTTTATTATTGCATTATTTTTGATAGCTCCAAGTGTAAATAATTTTATCATCACTGCATGTCAAAAACGTGCTGTTTGTTTAAAACCAGAGACAGCCATCTTGAGAATAAGTGTCTCAGGCCATCTCTAATTTTATAACCAGGACCACTGGGCAGCGGTAGAAATATTAATTAATCTTGCTTCAAACATGAGCCTGAGAATTAGTTTCCCGTAAAGCTATAGTAAACACGTTGGTTGGCCCATTACGTCATCGCAGGACTCAGCAATCTCACTTATAAGGTGGTGGTTCCTCGGAGGTGGAGCTGAAGAACACAGTTCCTGATTGGCTGCTGGTCGGAAGCTTATCCTCAGGTTCCTTCAGAGTGATTCGCCACAGAATAGCTATCCACATAAAAATGTACTACATTGGCGAAAACACACGAGAAAGAAACAGAGTGTGTACAGGACTGAAGTACACATTTTTGCAAATATATCTCTGAGGTGATAATTTTCTTGCATTTAGATTTAGAAGCGATTCACTGAGTTTGACCCACATCAGTTTGTGTGGGTTACATGAGGGCGTGCAGACCAAGAAGGAAGAATCGCTGGGGAATATTTTAAAGCAGAACACTAAAACCATGTATGATAATTAAAGTGGGTATCTATTTCCTTGGATCCACAGGGAATATTTTAACATATTTTAACTGCTGTAACAAAAACATCACATATTGATTGGCTTCTCGAAAAGTTAAATTTATTTCTTACAATTTGCAAAGCTAGGAATTCCAAGAGAAAGGCCGTGGCACATTCATTGTGAGGAGTGTGAGAGTTTTCTGTTTCACTGATGGCTTTCTTCTCCTTGTGTCTAAACCTGGAAAAACAGAAAAGGCAGGTGTCTGAGACTTTTCTTTAGTAAGGTAACTAGTCTCATTTATAAAGGTCTATAGTTACGATCTAATTACTTCATAAAACCTGCATCTTCAAAGGTCACCATATTAATTTATAAATTTAGGTTTGGAGGAAACAACCATTCAATCAGTAGCAGAAAATAAAGGTATAGAGTCAACTATTAACCAGAAATGTACAAATAAGATGAAACTACATATAAAATGGGTGAAAAAATATTCTAGCACAAATGTAGATGTGAATTTTTGTACTGATTAGAATATTGTTTCATTAAAGATGTATATATAGATAGATAGATAGATAGATAGATAGATGTGCAAATAAATATTTGAAACATGTTATCATTGGTTTTCTGAAATTTCTTAATACATATTCCCAAATTTTCATTAAGACCTTTATTTTTACCACACAACATTTGCATATACAAATGAATGTGTTTCATTAGAAAGGTAATAATTCAACATAGCTGTGTAGCTTGTACAGTATGTACTTTTAAATGAAAGAATTTGAACATTTAAAATGAAAAAGAAAGAATGCTACATGAGCATAACCTAGTTTATTTCTTCACATTCCTGAAAATTAGGTGAAATAAAATTACTTAAAATAAAAAAGACATTGAGTATATAAATTTAAAATGTATCCCTTAAGCCATAAACATATTCAACATACTGTTTCCTACAAGTATAATGTAGATGAGTTAGTATCAGGGCATCAATCCAATAAGAAACCCGTTTCCCACCACATCCAAGGGATGTTGTAATTTTTATTTCCAGTAAGTTCTTACTCTGGTAAGAACAGCTTATTCCAAAATCTTATTAAGCATTTGTAGAGTATATTGTGCTCCCAGCTGAATAATTTTACCAAGAAGTATTGCAGATAAACTTCATAAAAAGAATCATAAATGATACGTTTATGCTTTATTTTTAAGTGAAGAAAATAGAAAAATAAACATAGTAGTGAAGGTAGAGTGGTAATGTCACTTAAGTCTTGACAGGCTTGTAATCACGTAAGACTATATTATTTGAAAAATTTCAGCTATTCTTTTGCGTAATAAAACCTAGATATATGCGGTGATAAATCAGGAAAATATAGTCCTACGTCTATAACAAATCAATAAAGATTATTTTAATTGTACCTATAAATATACTTTCCTGCATATAAAATATGAAATATTCAAATTACCAATCAGAAGAAAAATTTCAATTTATTTTTGTGCGTGCTGTGGATTTTTTTATTGCCAGTTGTTTTCTTACATAACCACTGTGCATTTCTCAACAATATATATTTGACATGAGAACAAGAAAGAGTGTTCAATGTCTTTTGCCATTACAGAAATGCAAATCGAAACGACACTGAGATTCCATCTCACTCCAGTGAGACTGGCTTACATTAATAAGTCAAAAATACCAATTGTTGGCTTGGATATGGAGGAAAGGGGCAACTCTGCGCCGTGGGTGGGAGTGCTATGTGGTATAACCATTATGGCAAGCAGTGTGGTAATTTCTTTGAAAGCTCATAGTAGAAATCCCATTCAACCCCACCACAGCTCTCCTGGGCATTTTCTCCCATGAACTGAAGCTATAATAACATAAAGGCACACGACTGTCCATGTCTAAAGCAGCTCAATTTATACTAGATAGATCTTAGAAGCAGCTTATAGGTCCATCAACAGAAGAATGGATGAAGAAAATGTGGTATTTACTCACAAAGAAATACTATGTGACCACGAAGAAAGATAGATATAAAGCTTTGGAAAGAAAATAGAACCATCTTGAGTCAATAATGCTCAGTGGAATGGACCAAACACCAAAGATTAGATAGCAACTAGTGTCTCTCATATGAAGCTGACATAAATATATGCACGAAATGATTCTAACACAAGAGAGAGGGAAGGGAGAAGGGGGATGAAGTGCTAAGGAAAAGGCAGAGACAGGGAAAGGGGGAACGGGAAGGAAAGAAAAGGTTAAGAGAGAGGGAAAAGTGGTCAAAGAGGATGTATAGTGTCACTAATTCCAATGTTGTCCGTCATTAATATGATTTGAATCTGTAGTTCACGCATAATCAAATAAAAATGACAAAAGTACTGTTGTATAAATGGGACTTTAAATACTTATGAGTCTTTTGTAACAAAATAACTTATAATAACTTAGTAGATGTCATATGGTCTAAGATCTAATCATTGAAGGTGGTGTGTTGGACAAGGGGATCGCTTGTCCATCAAGTAGGATCAAATTGTTCCTCTTGTGCAAAGCCAAGGGTGGCCAGAGTGTGGATGGTGCGATCCACACCAAAAGGAACATTTCACCCACAGGGTGATCTCTTCTGAAAATAAGAAATGTTTCAGTTAAAGATCAGAGCAAATATTTTGAAATATGAAAAAAAAAAACTGGACTCTTGGAAAAACAGAATGAATCATAGACATGCGTTTCATCAGCCACTGTCTATTTGTCCTGAAAACTGAGTGCTTTGAAGGAGGGAGGTGCCTGGTGGTGACTGTTATTATCAATGTATGTCACAATAGTTACCGAATCTCTAAAAATGACAAAATAGGTGAATTAGCACAAGAAGGACAAGAGGTAGTAAGTCACAAGGTACTGGATAAATCCCTAAGCACATTCATCTTGCTTAACATTTTTTTAAAAATCACATTAAAATATTTCTTTAGGCAAGAAATGAATTTCAAACCAAAACAAATGATAAATATTTAATATTAATAAAATGTAGAAAATTAGCCTTATTCTTTCATTTGAATGAATGAAAAAGGTTAAATAGAGGTATAAATGAATTAAAAATGTAATGCTGATCAATTACAATAAAGATTAGAGTCATTATTATGGTAACAAATTTGAAAAGTTAAGAAAATTGCTGATTTTTTTACCAAGTGTAAATAACAAAATAACCAAATATTTAAACTGAGTTATTAATGTTCCAATTAAATATATTAAAATTGACTTTATAAAATGAGCATTGGAATCATATATTCCAAAGCTGACTTTCAACTCACTGGTAAAAAATAAATAATTCAACATTACCAATAATCAAGAAAAGAGAAACAATGGGTAGTCTCCTTTGAAAACCAGAAAATAATTTTAGAAATACAATTCATAATAAGATGAAATAAAATGTATTCTGCTTATGAGTATAAATACAAATAAGTTAACGTAAGCTAATAATTCATTAATGTTATATTTTTGCTATTTTCATAGAATAAAATTGTACATAAAAAGACATCCAAGTGAAGTAGGTCAGAAGGAACAAATGTTTTGTTTTTTTATTGACTCTTAAAGTACAAGTGAATCCTCTAGTGGCGCAGGCTACCAAGAATCATTATGACGTCTGTATTGTATACCTTTGGGGGACTACCAACGTTTGTTGTTTTTAGTGAAATCGGGGAAGAAAAAATTCAATCAAAAGAAGATTCATTTTTAATGAGTCACCTAAAAATCAGATGAATTCTTCTTCTTACCCGGTAGCCTATACATTATTAAAAATACAGTTATTTGAATAATGGATTGAAAATAATATTTGGATGGAAGGCTAATTTCATAACTTAAGCCCCTTGAGTTCTATTGCTACAAAAAAGAAAAGAAGTAGAAAGAACATAGTTATGAAAATTATTTTCTGTCACAAAATACTTGGGCTTTATTCCAGAAATGAAGAGTCGTTTAAAATCTAGAAACACAATAGATCTCTAAACTATGACTGTGAAAGGTTATAACTCAGGTTGACTAATTTCATACTGAATTTATGAACAAGAACCTCAGATTCCTCCTATTCTCTAAGAGCATTCTTTTACTCAATGGTATATTCTCTGTTATCATAGATAATTATTTTTTACTTTGATTCTATATAAAATTTTAAAAATTTCTCTTGTTTTAATAGCCATAAGTGCATTAGCTCTTGCATTACTACAACAAAATACCTGACGTTAGCTAACATTATAAAGAGAAAAGATCAACCTATCTCTGTTTTAGAGATTTGACGGCAGGATACTTGCCTCAGCTTAGCTCCGCAGTAGGTCCCATCACCAAAGACAGCAAAAGCAAGAGCATGTGGGGGAGAAAGCTAGCGATTATATCAGGATGGAGAACCAGAGAGAAAGACAGGCTGGCCCATTCATTTTCTAATGATCTGTCAAGAACTTGAAGGATTTCATGAGAATTAGCAAGGAGTGGTTCGCAGGGTACCTTATGGAATCAGTGACCTAAACGTCTCTCTTCGGACCTTATTTCTTAAAGCCTTCACCAAATCTGAACAACACTAACTTGGGGACCAAATCTGTAATGCTAATGGACTCTTTGGAGACACTCAGCTCATATATAGACCATATCGATAGACTTGTCTTTTATTTCATCAAAAAGACAAAAACAAAACATCACAAGGAAACTTTCTCATCTTTCCCTAGTAATCTTTCATCTATATTGGACTTTACCATATACTCTATGTTGCCTCCAAACTGCACTATACGAGTGGACTGTGTCCCTACCTATGAACAGCGTCTAGTTGCCAGAATACTTTGCTTTTCCCGTTACAATTTCATTTCATATTTTACTTCCCTGTAGGAACAGTTCTCATAGGGAAAACAAGAATATTGATATGAGTTCCAAGCTATCAAAATAAATCCTCTCCTTTTACCCATCACTTCCCTGAAGAAATATTTACTTGTATTTCTCAATATCCGTTTGGGCAACACTCTATACTTTTTATTTTCTGCAACCAATTCCCTCAAGATCTGCAGTCAGCCTTTGTTCACTAATATGACACTAGTCAATCACCTCAATGTGGCTTAAATTGTTGATCTTTTGCTATGATTGAGTGTGTACTGACCCCCAAAGCCTTGTGTATTTGAATGTAGTAGATTGGCTGGGGATTTTGCGTGCTCTTGAGAGGCGGAGCCAGGTTATAAATAGTGGATTACTGGCATGTGGCAGATCAGAAGCTTGAGGTGAATTATAGATATATGGCAAATTACTGATGAGTGGTGGGTTACTGAGATGGTTACCTTGCAGTTAAGCACTCCTCTCCTATCCTGGCTTCTTCAGGAGGACTCCCGCCCCCTCCTCTAAGGGTGCACCAAGCAGTTCCTGCCATTGTCGGCTGCCCATGAATGGGCTGTGACCTACTGAACATGTGAGCTAAATTAAACATTCCCTTTCTTATATTGTGGGTAATGTGTCTCAGCTGCACATAAGTAACTAAGGTGCAATTGTATTCCTCATTTTAAATTAATTTTTAGCAACATTTGATAATAGATGACTCACTTTTAAGATCGTTTCTTGTTGGCCCAGGAGCTCAGGTCTATAATCAGCACTCTGGGAAGTTGTCATGAAGACTGAAACTGTAAACTCTGCTTGAGCACCTTAGTGACTTAACAAGTCATTGTCTCAATATCAAAACTAAAAAGGGGGCTGGGATTATAGCTCCATGTGAAGGTCCTGGGCTCAATCCCCAGTACTATGAATATAAACAAACATATAAAAATAAATAGTTTCTTCATTTTTTGGGGGGGGGTGAATTTTCCTCATACTTAATAGAGGCACAACTCAATTTGTTCGAATCATTCTCATATATATTTTTAAGTTTGAAGTGCTTCTTTTTTGGTGTTTCTAGGACCGTCTGTCTTTTCTACATTTATTCACTCGATATGGCTTAGATTTGGAGTGTTCTCCAAAAGTTTCATGTATTTTCATGTGGTAGGCAAAAAGTGGGGGCTGTTGAGACTTGGAATCTAGCAGAAAGGTGTATTTGCTTAGAGCTTGACTTAAAGGGCTTGTGTCAGCTTGTTGAGATTTGGGCAGAATTTTCAGGTGTGCATTTTTGACGTTAGGGCCAGGAAGTGAAGGAGAGGCACCCATCCTGTATGTGGGGCTCCCAGTTAGTAGCCTAACCTAAGTTAAGGAAAAAAGAAGAAATATCTTTATAGCTGGTTCCTGGGAGAGTTGTAGCCTTGCCTACATCTCAGTCATCACCTTCCTCTGACTTGGCTCCTACTGCCTTGGTTTCTGTTTGAAATGCTTTCAGCGAGTCCCCAGCTTCCACCATGAGCTTTTAGCACTGCCAGATGCCCATGAGTGGACTGTGTAAGATCTGAAACTGTGAGCTGTAATAAATCTTTGATCTGTTAAGTTGTGGATATCAGAGCATTCTGCCACAACAACAAGAAATTAACTAACACTTCACTACTTGCTGAATTTCATTTAGCCTGACTCATTAATTATCATGTATATGATAGTCTACGTTTAGATCTCACCTCTGAATTTCAGACGTGTACATATTCCCCTAGATATGTCCAGTAGCAATAAGATCCTCAAACTAAACTCTAATTTCTCTTCAGTTGTCTTTTCCCCTAATATCCCCAGGCTTTACAAATCAAAAATTGGTAATCTTTTGTGATATTTCCCTTTATGTCATCCAATCATACCAAATCTTAATGACCCTTCCTATGAAATATGACGATTATGTAATATTCCTAAGTCTGAAAACTTGGACTAGATTGATATTATCATAACTTCTGATTTGAAATACTGCAATGGCCTTCTGACAGGGCTTCTGGTTTCTATTCTTGTTCATTTGTAGTAGAGTAGACAAATTGACCCATCAATCAGATTCATGATAATTTTCACCTCCTGAGAGAATATTCTGGAACAGAGACATTTCATGAACAATAATAAAAAAGCAAAAATATGTAGGTTCATCAAGCATATTGTACCTGAACGAGAACTATATAACTTATGATTTCTGAGAAGTGAAATTCTTATGCCAATGCCCTAGTTTCTGAGGGAAGCTTTTACTGGTTCTGAAATTAAGCAAAATCTAAGGCTGGTCATTTCTGATAGACAAACCAAAATGGAGATTTTGGATATCAATTGAAGTACCATCAGGGACCTTCAGAGAAGCAAATATAAATAAAAGTTTTTTTTAAAAAGATTAACAGAAGGCAAAAATTTAGGAGAAGGCAAAGAAAATATTAAAAATGCAGAAGAGTATATGAGAGATAAGTATGACACGTTCAAAGGTATCTAAGTCATATTTAACTTTTATTCTGCTGTAGTGGTACTAATTTTCTTGCTTTTCTTAGAAATCACCAGATTCAGTAAACATGATTTAGAATCCTGGAATGCTTTTTCTTTTTTATGAAACTCAAGAAAATCAACATGTTGACTATAATTGTTTTTGTTTATTTTTGTTTTATATGCACAACTGAATAGAATCATTCAAAGAGGAGAAGCAGCTTGATTAAGTATTGGCATATCAAGAAAATTATCTCATTTTGGTGATCATATACTTTTATACCTAAAATAGTTTAAAATAGCTAAGAAAAATTTAAATGTGCTCGTGGTAAGAAACATGTCAAAGCTGCATGCATAAAATAGCGAAATCGATAGCTTATAAATATGAGAAACTTGACTCACCTCATATCAAATTATTTTCTAGGTGCTTTCAAGACGTTAATGCATACAATACACAAAAAATTCTTCCCTCTCTTTGGAGTCAATAGATGTAATAAAAGAGTCCACAAGAATAATAAATATGCAAATTACCAGAATATAAGCAAATGTCACAGGAAAAGAAGATTTATAAGTAGAATAAGGTCAATAGGATTTAATACATTATTACAACTAAATCTCAAAGGATACTCCTTGGAAAACTTTGTTTTTTGCATTCAAAGATATCGGTATTTATAAAACTTATCGTCAATCACAAATTGAGTGATCTTTTTTGACCATGAAGATGATGGATACCTTCATGTGCTGACAGTGGCGATCGTTTCACAGATGTGTGTGGTTGTCTAAACTCATCAACCATACACAATACATACCAATTTTCATTTATTAAGGAGAAATCTGACATGTTTATTCACCTTTTATAAATAAAAATAAACTGCATATGCTGTACACTAACTATGATTAATTTTATCTGTTTTGCATAGTGACTCTATGATAGGCAGGTTTTATCCAATCCTGAGACAATTGTTTAATATAGTCTCTGACCTTATCTAAGACAAATTAGGTGGGTGTTGTCTTGGTCATATGTTGAATTCACCAGATCTGATTAGTTGTCATTTTATACATATTCATTATTTAAATCAGAAATGCTTTCTTTGTGTAATTTTTAAAAGCATGTATTCTGGATGATTACCTATTTATTACCTACTTATCAATTAATCTTGTAGCAGAATTTTTGATAGTCAAGCTGTGGTCAAAACCCAAAGCTGGTTGACACTGGTTGTGTAGTTGGAAGAAAGTGAGGCCTGGCACATGCAAAGGAGGAGCTTATCTGTACTTAACAGGAAAGTTCAGAGGCAGAGGTCATGCATTCACACATTCAACATTTGGTTTTCCTCCTCCAGATCCCGTTGTGTTTAGGCTAGCCATAATTTTAATCCTAGCACAGAATGCAAGTGGAAGAGAAGCACTCTATTCAGGATCTCCGGTATACTTGAGAGACTGGGTGAATACTGATTGAATTTAAATTTTGCTTTGTCTACGAAATGAGAAAAGAAATTAGATGTTGTGACAACTTTCTACGCCCTCTCTCTTACTCCTCCCTCCCCCTCCTCCCTTTCTCTTGCTGTGTTTCTTGTTTCATTTTTTCCACTTCTATTTCTTCTATTTTTCTCTCTTCCTCTCTTTCCTTTCAGCTTTTATATTCTTTTGAAGCTCCTTTTCTCCTCCATTTTGTTTTTCTTAATTTAAATTTATCAATATTCAAAGATATCTAGTGAGCAAAATGTTCATCTCCAAACACCATACTAATAAGCATTCTAGATCGTGTACTTGAAATTCTAAAAAAAAATTCTCCCATCACTAGGCTCATTGGCAAGGCATGTGTCACAAAAGATTAACAAGAGAAACTTAAATATTAATTTAATATAGAGTTTATAGGACATGAGAGTCTTGAAAACGAAAACCTTCAGAGACAAATTTGTGCAGTGTTCTACATAGGTTTGGGTAAATGTGACAGTCACAGAGAAATGTGATTCGAGAAAAATGGTTTGAACTAACCCTAGTAAATAGAGGGAAACTGGGCTCCACCTGTCGGTGCAGCTTCTTCCCTGTGTCCTGTGCCCTCCGACACAAGGAGCCTCTGCCCCTCCACATATGGGGAGGCACCTCTCCACTGAGGTTTCTGTGATTTGCTTCAGGGCAGGAGCACAAAGTAATGCAAAAGACTGACTTCCAGCTTTCGATGTCTTCTCAAATGCCAACATAGTGTATTTTGAGGCCCATGTTCTGAACCTCATCACAGTGCTAAACGCGGCAATAAGAAGTCACTAAACATGAAATATGTATTTTCTCACTATTTTCCAAATAGAATACTTGCCTGTTTGTTCACAGTTCTACAATAGCAGAAAATTCATTTATTTTAAATGGAATATTACAGATTCCAAGTCTGCTGAAAAGAAATATATTTTCAACATCTACTTGATAATTAATATCTGTGGGCAATTCAACAATAAAAATAGAAATTGATATTTTATTATTTAGAAAATGGTTATCTTTACTAAAGATACAAGGAGTGACAGAAAACCTTCTTTAAAAGGGGGTAACAAAAATTTAACACTTGCTTCTGTATGCTGGAGACAAATTTTATTGTTTCATACTTTTACTCAATTTGCCCACTTTTGAAATATCTTGACAGTAACCGGTTGCAAATTTAAGGTATCTTTTTAAAATATGAAAGCCACTTTTTGTAATGTTAAAATGAAATAATTTTAGAATATTCTGAAATAATCATGTAAAAATTAATATTATTTTGTCATTTTCCTAGGGAAGCTGTAATAGGAGCAAATTACATTGTAATAGAGATCATTCAGAAATTCATCGAGTAAAGCAAATCACAGTTTTATCTCTTTATTTTAGAACATGTGAAATATTTCCTGTGACCTGCAAAATATTTTATACTATTTACTTTGCATAACTTACTATTAACACCAGAGAAACAGAACACAAGGAACATATTCTGAGGTATAAGAATGTTTTCCTTTTTCACATCTTTTTACCATATGTTATCTGGAGGTGTCATAAGAAAATTAGTTTTTCTAAAATTATAATGAAATATCCTTGTGATTCTGGAATATAAGTAATAACTTTGTTTTTGTAGATTTCTTTTGAGGGTATTAAGTAAAGAAATGATCCATTGTTCCGATAGTAAACTGGGTTTTTATAGCTCTCTTTACTTGTGGCTTCCTGCATCCATGGGCCTGTCCACTTGCTTCTGTATTGACCTCAAACCAAGAACGTTTCAAAATTTTATTCTCTATTAGTCACTTGGTTCAGGCAGATTATTTCTTTGAGCCGCGATTCTTAATAGATGAAATCAATAAATACTCCAGTTGATTTCTAATCTTTCTTATGCTTTCCTGGTTTTCAGATTGCATGAGGTTTTGTTTTCAGTCTCCTATAAAATAAGCTTTGTAAAATCCTCTTTTTAATGGCACTACAATTTATCAGGTTATTCGGAGTAAAAATTTAAATTTTATACTTCCAGCTTAGTTCCTTTGCAGAAAATTGTGTGTGTGCGTGTGCGCGCGCATGTGTGTGAGTGCGTGTGTGTTTGTGTGATCAGTTACCATCACTGTTCAATTTCATTTTTGCTTTGTTGTTTTAGACCCTTGTGATTTTGATCCTGAATTAGTAGAGCCACTTTCTGATTATATTTTTCCTAGACTCTCACATCCAACCATCCTTCTTACCCATCTTCCAGAAAAGTGTTGCTCACTTTCAGAGAAACTCAATGACTCCCTACCTACTGAGTGAGTCATGGGCATAACTTTCAAGATATTTACACCTATCTCCACCCGTCACATTTCACATCACTAAATTATACATTACTACACTGAACTGAACAATAGGCTTTTTCTGAAGAGCACTGTTCATTTTTTGTTCCAATATTGCCTTAGCAATCATTACATTTTTTTAGTTCAGTTCAGGTTTTATTCATTTTGATATACTCCATGTATAGGTTACATACTTTACTTCCATTTTTTTTTTTTAATCAAAGGGCATGTTTTCTTCAGAGTGCTATCTAGTTGCCGTGGTGATTTTCTCATCAGGAAAAAAGCTCAGTGGCAGCTAGGACCTATGTACTAATTTTTTTTTGAAACAGAAACCTGAGCACTAAGTGGTGTAATGACCTGGTGGCATCGGGATTGACTTGATGGCAATCCCGGGTTTTAATAGGTGGTTACCTCATACTATAAAGAGGTGCGGAAGTGTTGCTTTATTGGCAATCACTGTCACACTTCATGGATTAATTATTGTAAGGATGTGATTCTTCTTTGCTTATATTTGCATGTTTATCATTTTCTTCCAATAGATAATCATCTCTTATTTCTGAGAATAGATTTCATTTATCTTCAATGATGTTCATTTGAATAGAAAAATACATATGTAAATATCTTCAGCTATTCAAGTTTTGTTCATATTGTATTCAGTTCACTGAAATACTGAGACTTTTAATAATATACACATTTATTTGTGTATTTCTATACATATCTATAGTTATATATCTGTTTATTTCTATAACTACAAGTAATCATCTTTTTAAAATTATTGCAGAATGTAGCATTCTTTGGTTAAAGCACATGCAAAAAATCATGGCTAAAATTACCTTTTATAAGCTAATGTAATTGCACAACTATTTTAGTTGTTGAATTTTAAAAAGCAGGATTAAAAATAATTTAAGTGTTTGATATCCAACTGGAATATTGGCCAAACTTATTTTACCTATTTTCTATGAAGCTATGCTTTGGTCATGGACGAGTTATCTTGTCAGGACCATCTTTGATAAAAATAGCACATCTTTGAATATTGCCCTCTTGCGTGTTCAAAATCCTCTTCACTACTTTTGAGAAAGGAAAGATTTTGCCTCCAAATTGACTCTAGTTTTATGAAAACCGAAGTATAACACGTAAACACACACAAATGGAAGGTCCTATGCCACCGATGCTTGTGGAAGAGGGCCTAAATTCTATTATCTGCCTTTTATGTTTTGGAATCTACATTTAAAATATCTCTATAAAATACAATTTTAAATAATCTGGCATTCTTAAACATTTTTGATATTTAAATTGTTTATATACTAGTGTGACTGAATTAACTAGTGAAATATTGTATAATGAAAAACAATAGAAATATTTTAAGAGGCACTGGACTCAAACAGGAATTTTTACACAATGGAAGCTCAATATTCTGCAGAAAATTTCTTGAGAAAATATTCATTTTCTCTGTCTTATTTTCTCTGTCGTTAGTGACTGTCAAAGGGAATTGTTCTGGCAGGTGCTTGAATATGTCTTGGTAATTTATTTTGTGTGCTTGAGTTCAAAAGAAAAGTACAGACTGTCATTGGACTATATAAAAATGATATCAACACCTCAAATAAATTTTTAAAATCATCATGATGAGAAAAAAAACACAGTTAAAATCACCTATTTCCATCATGTGATAAAAGTGCTAATACTAACATAATTAGTTGAAATTTTCCAGTAAAGAAAATACTTCATCATGGGGAATGAATAATCAGTACAAGGAAATGATTCAGAGGAATTAATCCCTCAAAATACTAAGACTTCTGTTTGGGGCATTTGCCAATCAAGTGACTTTTATTTAGTTGTTTAAGTTTTCTGGTACTTTCTTATATGATTTGTAAAGAGAAAATAAAATATCTAACTGAATGACTTGTATTCTGTTTTAAAAAATAGATTGATTGTGAGTGGCGTGGATTTTCCCATATCCCAGAAACCTTTCCTAGTCAAGGACTCTTTTTTTGGGGGGATGAGGGTTGATTTGTTTTGTTTTGTTTTGATTTTGGCTTAGTTGGCAACACTGATTAAATCTTCTATGGAACATAAAGTGAAGTAGTAGAGGCTTTTATTTTTCTCACCATTCATGTGGTGGAACAAGTATTTTATTTACATAAAGTAGTTTCTTATTTTTAAGTGGATTGAGAGTGTACTTGGGGAAAAAATGGTAAGGGATAACAGCTTCTGCTAATGGGAAGGAGATCCAAATGGGATTGCCTCTGTGTAAAAATATTGAAGTCTGTAAACACGTGCACATTTTTAGAGTTTCATATTAGAAATGATATAAAGTAGTTCTATCAAATGGGACACTGGTTCAATAATAATTCCAAAGATAATTAAGGACTATATATTACATGTTCTGGATTAGGCTAACGTGCAGCAGCTATGACAAATATCTTGTGTATACTACCACACGCTGCAATGGTCAGCACGCTAAGAGAGGCAGATTTAACAGAAATTGTAAAGGAAGGGGATTTATTTGGAGAGCCTGCAAGTTCTAGGACAGAGATAACCCAAAATGGAGGCCTGCACATGGAAGGTGTGGAGGGTCGGTGACGGGTTCAAGACTGTAGGAAAAATGGTGTGAGTCTGTTGTAGATCATCATTGTTCAAAAACCAAGGCAAAAAATGGAGGCTGGAGCCAATCTGTCAAGGGGACGGACGGCATGTAGACAAGAGCAATTCAACGTCTGTCGACATTAGGGAAGACCAGAGTTCTAGGAAGAGCTGTACCAATCGTTTTTTTTTTTTTCTTTTTCTTTTTATTCAGGCCAAGAGGCCAGTTGTGACACCCACATCCGGGGTAAGTGTTCTCTCTTTCACTGGCCTACAAGTCATTCTCACACACACATCTAAAAACTTAACCCTGGATGGTTCTTAATTTCTTCAAATTGACATAATCTCTTTAATGGTCACACATGGTAGGAAGTCAAATCCATTATTGTGTGTAAAATGCTGTAAATAAGGTTACAGAGGGACTAACTCTTCTGGGCTTAATGAGAGTGTGTGCTGGTCTGGAAGTGGAAATGTTGCACAGGATATAATTGCTCCAATTCTGTTTAATAACTTCAAAAAATCAGTCCATAAAGATCCATGCCCCTGGGCCAACAAGTAAAGTTTGGTGTGTACTTGATGCCAGGCAGACTTCATCTTCTCTTTGTAGCCTTGATCAGCATCCTGTACACACTGTATACAACCCACTGCAGAACTTCTGGATTTTGTTATTGTATTGAAAACTGAACCCAGGGCCTTCATACTGAGCGATACCATCTTTTGTTTCATTTTCTTATTTTGGAAGCCCTCTTGGTAAGTCATTAAGTTACCCAAGATGGACTCAAATTTACATGTTCCTACTTCAGGCCTCCAGAGTTTTGGAATTATAGACACATGCTACCAAACCTAGCTCAGTATTCTCATTTACAAATTGCTACCAAATTTTGTTCTGGTAATACAGTTGGAGACTATTTCTGTTGCGTTCACTCTCATGTCAGCAGATGGGAAGTACAACTAGCTGTGAGTGGGTAGTGATGGGAGCCACACAGAAAAGGACAGCAATGATTGCTGAACTGTTGCTTGAGAATTTTAAGTTTGATGAGTCTCTTCTGGATTTAGACTTCCTATCAGCGTAGACACGGGGAAATTTTGCTATCATCAAATTATTTGCTTGTCTCTTATGGCTTCTACTAGGGATACTGATACTCTGAGGACTTATGGTCTGATATTTAAATTTAAGATTTGAAAATTATTTTTACTTGAATCACTTTTTTCTTCAAGAATATTTTTTCATATTTATCATTGCACCTATTACAAATATTAATGCATATTAGACTTTATACTACTTTTGCATAATCGCATTTAAGAATTTTGAAGACATAGGTAATACAAATAATTGGGAAGCAAACCAAGAAAAATACTTTTTAACAAAAAATATCTAACACATATTATGAGGAGAAGCTCATTTTTAGTAGCCCTGTTCATCTCCAGCCTATTCCCAGGATTGCTGGGCACCAGGACTGAGCAAGTGTTGCACCATGCAACAATCAAGATTCTCTCAACTCATTCCAACAAAGAGTTTTCTTTCTCTCTCTCCTCTCTTTGACAGATCTTCCCCTATGAGATTTAAAAATATTCATTTAAACTCAAAGGTTAATGATTTCTCTCCTATGCATTATTCTAAATAAATTTTTAGTTTCTTAACCCAATTCAAATGTCATGGGAAGAGGAATCAAAATCCTTTCACTCATATTGAGGAGACAATTTCCCTTGATCCTAAGGATCTCAGGAAAATTTTCAGGGCCTGTGGTTGATCACATTGGTTACTATGGTTAAGTCTGAATTTTATTATGTGAAACTGCTCCTTTCCAGATGATTACATTCAATGATGATTGTACTCAAGCTAGTGATCGTATAAAACAGACTAGTGTCAGACTAATACTAGCAACTGAGGCTCATACAGATTAAGTGATGTCCTTAAGATCACCAAGCTAGACAATGAAAAAATAGATTGATCTAAAATCATTAATAAAGTTCTCTCTTGTTAAAACCAGTACATCTTTGTGATAATCACAACTTTCAAACAAATAAATTGCAATACTGATATCAAACCTTGCGTTTGTCAGAGTCTTAAGAGTGTAGGCTCTACATGGATTACAGAAAGCTCACTAATGGCAATAAAAAGTCAATCTACAACAGGTTTGTGATGAGGATTTTTTTTTCTTTATTTTGAAGATACTCTGTAGTCTCTGTAGTTGCATTACAATATACTTTTCAATAATATTACACCATATTCAGAGAGATAGACTTAAATCTGTTGTATTAAAATTCTGTTTTCATTGTCTTTACATCCTAAAAACATTACAGACTGTTTTTCAACTCCTGTCCCATTTTTGATTGTAGTGCTTCGTCTCATGTATATTATCCTTGATTAAACTAGATAAGACAGATAATATGAGTGCATGCTTTTAATAGGTTCCTGACATTCTAAAATAATCTGGTGTTTGTCTGCCTGCCCTATTGGGTTGGATGTCAGAGGTGGAATTAATTTTATCATTATTAATGAATTTTGTTAAACCTCACAATTTATGCCTTAATGATGTTCTTTTCTCCAAGTAATTTCTACAATGAAAGGGTAAAGGTAGAATCATTTATTTTCAATAAAATAGAATGGCTTTTCAGGTTAATGTACCTCCATTCCAAAGGTAAATTCTATCATTTTAGTCAATTAACTTTTTGTCCTTTGTTGGAAGTCCAGAAATGATAAAAAGTAACTTTGTTACTTTTTCCAGTCTGAAACTTTCTCTGAAATTGTAATTACTGCTCAGAGAAGTTTAGCTTTATTGCACTTTCTTTCTCCAGAAGGAGAAAAAATATATATAGTAGAAGTGAGGTTTTCCTTCATAGATATTACCTGGTGGTCAAGATCTTTGGAAATAACAGAAATGAAGTCTTAATGTCCAGCTAATACAGAGAGGTGCAATGAAAAGAAAGGTAGCATTGATTGATATTCTTCTGCAAGTCTAGTAGGATTATGGATGTATTGTTTATGCAAAAGTAAAGATGAAGTCTAAGTTTTCACTGGGAACAATTTAATGCCCACCTTAATTGGAGTCATTTCCTTGTCCATATCAGTTTTGATGAATTCTTCACCTGTTTATTGACTGTGAGTCACTGCAAACTGCACAGCATACGTATTCTTTGAAATCACTTCTCCCTGTGTAGAAGATCAGATTGGTAGCCTTCTGCAGGGATTAACACTTCTAAGTATGGCATTCATGAATAAAAATCTGTTTTCTGAACCTTTCTATAAATATATTTATCTGCACTTTTCTCCCGTGGTTGTACCCAAGTGACCTACTCTATAACTTGACTCAATGAGAAACATCATACTCTCCCCTCAACTCTAGTACTATTTACCTTAATAAATCAATTAGCATGTTTCAAGTACATCCTTGGGTTTTATGAGGTAGCAAACATTGGATGATAATGGGAGTATGAAGAAAATACAGCAACACTTTAAATATATATTAAACAATTAATTAAAAGATCTACTCCAGTCATTTTTTTTTCTTGCAAGTCACCAGTAAACAAAGAAAGTATTGCATGAAGAAGATCCACTAGGCAACCAGTGACCACTGAGGCCCTGAAAATATATTTTAGATAGTTTCAGTTTTTGTTGAGAACACTGTTCTATACTAAATGATAAAAGTTATGAGGACAGACAAAATTAATATGCCATTATTGTTTCCTCAAAAAAGCAACAAGATGAAAACTATACTAATATTCCTGAAGAAAATTTCAATACCTCTTGGAACAACAATAAACAAAAATACTTTAAAATATAATATACAGAGCAGGCATTTCACCTATTTTAATACTAAAATAAAATGTCTCAATTTAGGAGATTTTGCTGTTATTTTACAGCAAAATCATTGGGCGTAACCAGACAATATATCTCTTTTTTCATCTCTGATAACAGGCCTATCCCATGCCCTCCAAGTCCTTACTCCCAGGAAATCCAAAACCATAATCAAAAATTAACACACCCAAATGACACAATGAAAGTACAAGGACATTCATTATCCTCAGCATTGTCACTATTAACAATGTTGCTGACCACCACGGTACTTCAAGCTAACCCGATCCAATATATTTGTAGTGATTTTACTACTACAATTAATTATAGTAATTTTTTGTAGCGATACGTTTACAGTAATTGATGATTTAATTGACGATAGTCATTGAGCTTTTTTAACAACTCTCGAGTATCTGGGGGTGGCATGTCTGGAGCACAGGTAGAATGTGGAGAGTAGACTTGAAGGCGTTGGTATGAATGGCATGAGGGCTACAAAGAGAAAGCAAACCCATATTAAGTGCAATAACGTAAATTGCTGGAAACCACCTGAACCTCTGTCTGATACTGATAAGTTGTGAGCCACCTGCGTGTAGACCCCGTGTGATGAAATCGCTATCTGTAGCCTCGGACAAAGCCCTTGTATGATCGATAACCAGAACCCCATGTTCAATAACCAGAACCCCATGTTCAATAGCCAGAACCCCTGTTCACCTGCGTGTGGACCCCGATACAATCACTATCCTTAGCTTGCCGGCATAAAAATAGTATATGAACCGTCCTGGTCCTAAGCTCAGGGTTGAGGTAGGAGTCACAGACTCTGAACGCGGGATACGTGTCTTGCTCCTTGTCCCCAGCCTCCTTGCAAGACCCCCTGGAGAAGGAGTGACTTTCCAGCCGGGCAGCTACCGGGCGGTCCTGATCTAGCCACAGACTGGGGAGCCCTGGACAAGCTTGTACGCGAGTTGGCTGTGTCGCTGGTAGTCAAGAACACATCGCATGGTGAGCATAAGGGACCCAGGATGGGAATAGGTTTAAGAGGCAGAACAACCCTTGTTTTCCTGCTTAATTAATTAATTGATCGATTTATTATGGTTTGATTTGCGAATTGGATTGATTGATTGTTGTGTGAATAAAGAACATTTCCAAGGCAAATTCATCTGCCTCTGTCCCGTCTGTCTCCTCTTACAGAGTGCTCCCCACAGATTTTAAGTTGAATTTTATTTTTAAAATAATGTATCAATATATCATTCAGTTTTGAAATTAAATCAATGTGAAATTTCCAGCTTTTTCAGCAATTTATGTAAGAATTTCAGAGGATGGGTTGAAAAAGTATTAATAAAATCAGTTAAATGAAATAAGACCAGGACACTGCAGTCTCCCCATGGACTGCTTTTTAAGTGAAAGAGAGAAATACATTACAACATGATCAAAACTTAACAATGTGTACAGTGCCTTCATCAGGTGATCAAAATTAGAATTACCTGTGAGTGACTCTGGGTCGCATTTGCTTCTAAGTGAATATCTTGAGAAGACACAATCATCTGCATATTATAGACAAAATGCATGATTTCAACTCAGCTATGAAGAAATGCCTCAGCTGAATATGAGAAATTTCATTTTTATAAAATTAAATGGTAAACTTCTGTTTTCATGTAAAATGTCGCTGTTGAAATGACAAAGAAAATTAGGCTGCAGAAACGATCAAGTTACATGGACTAAAGGATGTGGTAGCTAGTTGTAACATGTGGCCCAGGCTCAGAACTTGTCCTGAGAAGTGAAAATGCTCTAACGAACACCATTCCATCAGCGAGCAAATGTGCAATTAGGGTAGCTCATTACATCAGAGGCATTGCGTGCAGTATAAATTTATAAAATTTCTATTTGTTCTTTGGCCCTGTAAGTCAACATGCAAATTTCCAGGAAATATACATAGAAATAGTTACAGCTAAAGAACTGAGAAAAAAATCAACCTTAATCTTTAAAATATTGTGCACATAAATCTACAGGGAGAGAAAAGGACAGATGACCCCAATGACCAATAAAACTAAAGGTGTGGAAATATGATTATGAGTGGTTAAATTTTTTAAAAATGATGTTTCTTAAAATATTTTTTAAAAACTTTTGGTAAGTTTGAAGTTATCTTTAAAATACAGTGTATTAATGTACTTTTTTAAATACAGGATCTAACTCTGTTCTGTAGTCTGGGCTGGTTCTGAACTCACTAGGTAGTGCAGGCTGTCCTTGAACTCATGGAAATCCTCCTGCCTCAGTCTCCTGAGTGCTTGTACCATGTAAACGTGAAATTTATAAAGTGTCTGTTTTCAGCTTTTCAACAACTAAACTGAGAACTTGAGGGAGTTTTAATACAATCTGTAAGTGAACATTTTGTAAAGACACACACCCACAGAGACTGTGATTAATTTTATGTGTCAACTTGATCAGGTCAAGGACCTGGCTAAGCATCATTTATTGTTCCTGTGTGGAAGTTTCTATGTGGATGTAGTTAATTTTTAAATTAGTCTAAGGAAAAGGAAAAAGGAGACGAAAGGAGAAAGAGAAAAATTATTACAACACGATGTTTGTGTGAACCGATTTTTTAAGTTGAATGTAATTATTATGTAACCCATGCACATATCAATTAAAAAGAATAATCCAAGGGAAAGAAAAAAAAATAAAAGGAGATTGTCTACCCTAATGTGACTGGGTCTCATCCAATTAGCTGAACGCCTGAATTCAATAAAGACTTGAAATACTAGAAAAAGAGAAAATTTCCCTGACTGACCTACCTGACAACCTTCAATTGAGACATCAGTTTGGATTCAAACTCAAGCATAACTTCTTTTCTGTGTTTCCAATTGTAGGCCTTTGATCTAGAGTTAAACCACCAACCTTCATGTGCCTCTAATTTTCAGTCTGAATATTTGGGACCTCATTAGTCTCCAAACTTTTGTAGATGAATTCTTCAGAATCTGTCTTCTGTCTTTCTCCTCTCTCTCTCTCTCTCTCTCTCTCTCTCATTCTCTCTCTTTTTGTCTTTCTCCATTCATTTATTTTATTGATCTATTTTTTCTCGAGAAAATGCTAATACATACCATCATATATATGCCTCTGGGTGTTAAATATACCATTGTAGTGAAAAATTATTGCACAAAATATATGTAAGAGTATTTATTTTATTAAGATCCAAATATAGAGCGATGTATAGAGTGATTCCTAACTCAGTCTTTGAACTTTAAAATTTCTAATCTATAGTTATTTTTGGAAGATCATCTAATTTTATGCTTTTAAAAATATATTTACTGATGACTGTCAAGTTCGAATACAGCCCAAATCTTTCTCTTCAGTTAGAGATGGTACCTCATACTGCTGAATTTTCATTACATTTCCTGCATCTATTTAGCACTTTTGACATAATAATTTTAATTTGAATACTTTTAACGTTGCAATCTGACACAATCGCTTTTTTTGTCTCCTTTCTACTTGGGCTGTACATTCATCTGCGAAGACTTCATGGTCATCAGGAGAATCACTGAGGAAAAGTAAAAGAGAAATGCATATATATATTGTGTTGATACTTAGGAACCATTGATCTCTACAACCAGACTTAAATAAATTGGACCAACCACAGCCGGGCTACAAGCTTCATCCTTTTTGCCCCATGTGAAATTCTTAATATTTTAAATACAAAAAAAGAAAAATCTTCCTATTGGTTTACTAGAATCTAATGTTTTCTCCCCCCCTTTTTTTCATGGTAAGGCATCAAAATATATTATCTTACATGAGAATGACTTAGCTTATTCTATTTCCGGTTTTCTCTGAGTTTGAAGTCAAGATCTTGCCTAGAGCTGTGGTATTTCTACTCTCAATCAGTGAATATTTTGTACTAACATAGTACACTTCAAAGAATAAGCAAAAATTGAAAAGCATATATGTAGAGTTGGAAGAAATATGGAAAGCTAAAAATGGCATCAATATAAGTGATTTATGCAGGATTATTTGATTTTTAGTACATAGTACTAAATATTATGGCTTAGTAAAATATTAAATGTTAACATTTTGATAGTAACAATTAGACACACCTAGTCACTGAAATTTCATTATATCTCAGTTTCCTACAGGTTAACCAATTTGTCATATTACAACTATTAAAAATTATCATGTGTGTGGTAGGCAGTGACTGTTGCCCAAGTATCTGTGCACAATATACGTGACAGGGTCTTACTCTGTAGCCCAGGCTGGCCTAGAACTCACGCAGCCTTCCAAGCTGGAGGGACAGAGGCTAGAACACAGGCACGTGGCAGTGCCCAGTATTTTAACATTGGCCTGTGCAATATAGTGAGAACTCATCTTTCAAAAAATCTAACATACGGACACTTTCATTGTTTGATAATGGAGTTATCTGTGCATTTTAATGTATGTACTTTTTATTATACTTCATATGTATGAGTATGTATAATAAATTTTATAAAGTCTATGTACTTCTGTGAAATATATAGTTCAAGATTTTATGATATATACAGATATTTAAATGCCTTTTAAATTAGGAAAAAACACATATGTTTAAGCATGGCTAAAACAGGTGGCCAATCCTCTTGTAAAGCATATTGATTTGCATGTTGATTTTGAAATACTTAGCCCAGGGATGAGGAATTGTACTCCGTTTTGATTTGCTTTGTTTGTTTTTGTGGTACTGGGAATTAAGGTCAAGCCCGGTGGCTTCACACTGAGCTACATCACTCTCTCAGTTTTAATTTTGACTTTTGAGACAAGGTCTTGCTAACAAGGTCAAATTGGACTGGAGCTTGTGATTCTTCTCCATCCTCCCAGAGTGCTTTGCATTCAGGCCTGGGTCAGCAACCTCAGCTGTTTTCAGTCCTATTTTTGCAAAAATGGGTGCAAAGATTTGAAGGAGTCTATGACTCCAAAGTTTTACAAGTACACACAATTAGAAGAATTAAACTACCTCCGATTTAGGTGTCAAAATGTTAAGCGCAGTTGATTTCTCTCTTTGATACATATATTAAGCACATTTTCCTGACTTTTCAAGAAAACAAGTTATCAGTAAGGAATCTGTAATTGCCAATGAATTTCCTAGTGTGGAAATTATTTTAAGTTTGATAAGAACAACTTGATAAAATAGTGATGAAAATGATTTATTGGAGGCCAAGAAGGAATGAGAAAAGCAGAATTGATTGTAAGAGTTTAGAAAGTTGTTATAAGAGAATTTACTCTAACGTAGAGAATTTAAGAATTAGCCTCAGAAGCTATTGAGATAAGAGAGGCTTTTCTTAAAAAAGATTGATATCATACATTATCTGTATATTGATGGAAATAATTTGGTAGTAATTTAACATGATAAAAAAGAGAAACAAAAGTTGCTCTTGGGTAGGAAAGATGAGGATAGCATTCATGCAGAAGTGGGACACAGACATCCATCCTTTGTATGAAAAGGAATGCTGGATATCATGTATTAAAAATAATAACAGTGATGTGATTGTGGAGAGGGCTGGTGAAATATAATTTCTTTATTTACTTCTGTTTTCTCATTGAAAAGAAACAACATTTTAAATCACTTGCGATTGAAGAGGGGAACTTATTAATGAATATAAAAAGAAAGATAATGCTTGGCTAAGAGTGAAATTATACTTGGTAAAGATTGAACATAAGTGACGGATCATCTAGACTTGGAACCTCTTTGATACCATGTTTGTGAATTTAGAATGAAAACAATTATTAAGGTTGCACATTTTTATATCTGTGTTTAATTGTCCAAGAGAAGTTGTAGAGTGTGTAGAAATTGAGATTATCTAATTTAATATGTTTCCAGGAAAAAATAAAACAAGAAATATGATATTATATTGAGAATTTTTATTGACCACATAGTGAAGACAGGAATGGACTGTGAAGCCCTGGAAATCAATATCTATAAACAACCATTCTAAGTGGTTTAACAGGGTTAAGAATTAAATAACACTAAAGATTTTTGAATGGAGATAATAATTAGAATTTATATTCTGAAGAGACCCCTTTTAAACTTAAAGAATACATTTACTTTTTAGCCAAGAAGTGGAAATATAGAGGGAAAAACCAAAAGAATTGAGTCCAGGTTGACAACAGGCCATATTATTGATAAGTTTTTTTGTTTTATTTTGCTTGGTTTTGTTTTGTATTTGACAAAAAGCACTTGCAATAGTCAACTTCATAAATCTATAAGAAAATACTTTTATAGGCAAAATGTTAACTTAGCTCACAATTTGGAGGTTCGTATCAAAGAGTGGAGGCACATTGGTGTGTTCTCAGATGAGGGCCATGGGGCTAATGGCGGAGGAACATGTTAGAATGAGTGGTTATGTCACAAATCAGGAAGAAAAGGTAGAGACAGAGCTGGGTCACACAGTCTCTTTGAAGGTATATTATCAATGACTTCAGCATTTCCTCCTAGACTCTACCCCTTAAAGGCTCATAGATCTCCCAAGATCAAAATTTTGAGGGTCTAGCCCTCAGCAAACTTTGAAGCTTTAGTATTACTCATCCTAAAGTTAGAAGTGTTGAACATGGTTAAGATTATTAGTTAAATAACACCAGATGCCATTTTGAAACTGTGATCTTCAAGCTTTGGGCATGTTAGAGAGAAGAAAAGAATCTGAAGAAACAATGTGAATGTTTATCAAGACCAATGGTATGCAATGGAAAGTTTCCTAAGTGGAAAACGAAGTGTTCTAAGTTAAGTAGGTCAGAAAAGCTCAGAGAAAAAGTGGATAATATTGTTGAAAACGGACTGAAAACACACTGTGCACTTCAGAGGACTTGTTAAGAGGAGGGGAACTAGAAAAAGTGAAAAATTAGAGATAAACCAACATGTGTAAAGACTCAGTTATGATGATACTCTTAACATTCATGATGGAACTTGTCCTGATCATATATATGGCAAGTTGATGGGTTATTGATGTGAAAATTATGGAAATAAATTTGCATTCTGAAATGTAGAAGTCTACGGCTCTCTCTTATAATGTCAATAAGCAAAAATATTTCATATACTACTTTAGGATATAGATCAGAGTCATCAATTTAAAATAAGTATTAGGCCCATGTAAGTGAATTTTAGTGAGGAATCAACCAAATGCCAATAATGTTATGGTAGAAGTAAGGAATCAGTCACGTGCATACGTGTCTTTCCATTTTAAATTGAATTTGCTTCTAGCTACCACCACATTTTCTGAAAGTACGTCACTATCTCGAGCAGCCAAATGGTTTTGATTCTTGTGTGCGTTCAGTTTTTTACCTTTACTTCGTCGAAAGGCCTCTTTTTGGGAACATACATAATCATGGAATATTTCCTAATTTAATGATTTTAATGATTTTTTTGTTTCCTTTTTGGAGGAAACAACTCTTTAAATGTGACAGAAAACTCTTCATGAGTTCACGTTTAGTAACTTCTTTCTCAAACCGTTTCTCCGTTCTGCTCCAAATTACTCTCACTACAGAAATTTTGTACTTGTGGTTACCTGTGCATCTCTCATCTCTCTTCTTCAATATCTTCATACACACACTGACATCGTATAATCGGTTCCCAAAGGCAATCCTCGTTGCTGTCCCTGATGACATCAGTACCTAAATGATGCACCTTACCAGCTGTGTTTCTCCTTAATTTAATTTCAGACCTCACAAAGCTACTTTCACTTCCATAGCTGCTAGCATGAATGTCAGTCCTTCTCTTGGACTCTTAACTCCAGTAGGACTACCACAGGTGACACCCCTCTTTTTGTCAATGTTTAATCACGTCTCTGGTATGAATTTTGAATATGGTTAAGTAATCAAGCAATTGGTTATTTAATTTGATTTCTTCACATATCTCTGAAAAATACGTTCATTAAAACCTTAGGGATCAGATAAGAAGCAGACAGAACTAGGGTACACTCACTTGATGTTTAAGAGAAAAGGAAAAGAATAACGTGACAAAGTAGGGGGTGAGAACCAGCAGGGACAGTGCACGTAGGAATACAATGAGGGTCTCTAGGTGTGAAATGTGTTCAATAAAAAGAAGATATAATAAAGAGAATCACTTTATGAATTCTACTACGTGTGGTTATTTTTACATGAGTAAATAAATCCTACGCTTGCCTCCCTCACACTTCACATTTCCAATATGCACCGCACATTGAAGAAAGCAGCCTGCTTACTCTGGTCTTAACGGCCACCTGCTTGGTGACCAGAACAGCCACTTATACAGGAAACTTCCCGTGCCATTGATTTAGGTCTGTTCCACTTTAAATGGTGCACTGGCAATGGCCCTGAAAAATGTTGGCCAAAGTGCAGCTGTCAGGGCATTAGAGCCCTGGCCATAGGTCAGGCTCTGCTTGCTACTGGCAATTCCCTTTATTCCATGTGTTCATGCTTTTTGTTTATCGTTTTCTCTTTCCTAAATGTCCCAGTGCATTCACCGTGGAACTCTCCTAGTGCTTGAAAATACACAGAGGAAGAAATCGCTATTTGAGGAAATTTCAGGTTATCAGCATTTACTCTTCACGGTGTCCCTTCCTTACAGTTCTCAGATTAAATTCATCCTTCACATAATCCCTCACTGCTTATGAGATCAAGCTTTTATAATCTTGTGATATGAAGAGAGAGCAGAAATCCATGCAACATTAATTTCTAAATATGACTTTGAAAATCTTTCTTGGAAATACACAAGCATTTCGGTAATAGAGGATTAAATTTGAGAGTATTTGATTTTATTACATCCAGGGTAATTTATATTTACTCAAGAGCATGAATTGAACAAAAATATGACAAGGCCATTATTATTTTTTAATACACATTGACTTACTAAGCACATTATTTTTGGTTCCTATATCTACATGTTTGTTTATGGAATGCTTTTCACACTTTGTCTTTGTTCTTATATTATGTAAGTGTTGCTCTAGTTTTAAAAGCAATTTAGGTCATTTTGGGATTATAGAGCAATTCCTCAACATGCAAAGATTAAAACCATGTATTTAAAGCAAAAATATAACAGTCTTGTGTAGGATTGAAGAAACATTGAGTAATATGTTCTCAATATGTGTGACAACTAAAATAAAGGAGTCATTGCTTACGTCACTTTGCACAGCTCAAGCCTCTGCCCAGAATATAAACCGAAGTCCAACCACCTAAAATTGCTTGTGAATTATCAATCACTTGGTTCACTCATAGTACTAGTACTTTATCAAAGGCTTGTACGTGTTTATTTTAGATGTTTCTCTAATTATACTAAATATTCTTCTCAATTTCCTTTTGATTTGCTTTCTTTGTGTGCAAGGTCTCACTCTACATCCTTTTAATTTTCAATGTGGCATGTGGCTAGATGTATCTTTAGTTACATTGGGCCAGAGTAAATAGCAACTCCATCTAACGGAAAGTAAAGAGCTGTTGAATATGGGTATGTCATTCATAGGACACTTCTTTTACCTGATCGTTGGCTGAATGCCTAATTCCCAACAGTGACCTAGGAGGAACACATATTGGAGAACTTAATATACTGGCACAAAGCCTGTTGACACTTGTCTGGTTCATATTTTATTCATGCCTGTCTGACCAACTTCTGCCACTGGTAACACAACCACGTGTTGTTTCCAGTGTTCCTGGGAAGCCCGGAAGATGCAAGATTTAGTTCTTTAGGTGAAGTCATTCCTTCAATACACTCCCACAACTTGAAACACCTTTGAGTATCTATTGCCTACAGATTCTGGGAGGGGAAAGCAGAGTATTTACTGAATAAAGTGGTGGCCTTCTGTTCCCGAGTCACAGAAGCAGGAATGATGAATCAGAAAGATTGGTAATATGTACGAGAGACTAGGCTGCATATCCCTTTAAGTTTTAGACAAATTATTGCATAGTTCCTAAATGAAATGGCTCGGAGAGAAGCAAACCTGGTCTCATTGGCAGCAGAGATGCCTCAAAGTTCTTATCTCTGGCAACTAGCTTGAGCTATTTGCATTTGATTAAGAGCAAAAACTGTCAAGGCTAACTGAGTCTTGCCTCTTCTATGAGAAAGTTGAAACCATGCTTAAAGTGGATGCCCAGTCAATATACAAATGTAAGTATTCACTACACTTCATGTACTATACAGAACCCACCATAACTGTTGCTAAATTCACTTCAAGAAGTCTAATTTTGATTTTTGGAGTCAAAGTTGTACTCTGTTTCCGTCATTCATTCCCATGCAACAAAGCTGATTGTGTAAAACTCAAACACCATTTTTCACAAGTTAATTTGGTGACTTGATATCAGCTTTGATGGGAATATTTATAGCAAGAAAATTGTAAAATACTCTTAGTTAATGGAGAAAATGAGAGAGAGAGAGAGAGAGAGAGAGAGAGAGAGAGAGAGAGAGAGAGACAGAGACAGAGAGAAAGAAAGAGAATTTTAAAATCAGATGTCTCCATTCTAAGGTTCAGTGTCCCATACTTAAGCAAATTTTACTTATGAAAATTTGGGAGAACTGCAAATATTTGATATTGACATTAAAATTTTAAGCAACATTTTCTCTATGCTAACAAGAAATAAAAAGAAACTTTTGGTTTGGTGTGAAAATTCTCTGATTATTTGACTATGACTTGGGTGTTAATGGACCTTTGTCATTTTATTTCTGTAATTACCCAAGTAAACTCAAAAGAATACAATCAATGTATGACCATTGGAAGGATGATATCAAGACGATGAGATTAGGAAACATCAAGAGTATAGATGTAAGGTGTGGGTGATTGGCTTGTAGGACAGCAAATGAAGGAAGAATGCTCAAACTGGCTGTGGATGGCCTAAGGGCAGCTGTTAAGAGATGGGGACTGGTCGGAAGGGGCGGGACACTCCGCCTTGATCCTGGAAGGGCAGGTCACTGGGACGGAACCCTGAAGGGTACATGCTACTTCTGTCCCTCCTCCTTCCAGCGGCTCCCTGTTGGTCATAACACAAGCAGCTCTTAATCCAGCTATGCCTCAGTCCCGTGCTTCCACCGTTCCCAGCTCTTCTTGAATGAACTGAGATCTTCTGAAACTGTGAGCTAAAATAAATCTCTTCTCCCCTAAGTGATGGAGAAAAAAGTGACTGAGAAACTCTTGACCTTAAATGGCAAGTACTTAAGAAGATGAAAAACAGGGAGTGGTAAGGGCAGACAGCAGCCTCCGGATGGGTCTGATGAGCTGGAACTTGAAGCTGAAACCCAGTGTGCTTGCAACCAAGCTCATCATCGCTTCTGACTTTCGTGATGTGCACCCTGTGGAAACCGGGACTTTTTGTCACGTAGCTAAGCTTAACTGAAGAGGAGTAAGCAAGGCTATACGGCCGTCTATAGGAGAGCAGGTGCAGATCGACGACATTTTGTGTGTGTGTGTGTGTGTGTGTGTGCGCATGTGTGTGTGTGTGTGTGTGTGTGTGTGTGTGTGTGTGTGTGTGTGGTGATTTGTATGAAACTAATGAAAATGTTTGGTATTTTCTATCCTACTTTCAAAAGATGTCCTTTTGTGCCTAAGCTTTACCTAAAAAGAAACATACAAAAATAAAAATTTCTGGGAAACTTTCTTCTGTCCAGTTAAATGTTTTCAAATTATAGTTTACTTGAATTTCATATAATAACAAAGAAATACTCAACAAGTTTATAGTCTATTGTGGAAGAGACATTAGATGTAGAAAAGTGAACAAGTCTATGTAATTAATTCCATCTTACATTTTAGAAAGTTGAAACAACAAAAATTCATGATATTTTAAATGTAAAGATTTCTACCTCATTTAACTATATAGCTAATTAAAGAAAACAAATTCATTTGATGAAGAATGTTATAAGAAAAAATATTTCATAATAAACTGAGCAGAAATTATTCAATTATGTTATATTCTTAAGTAAATTTAAAAGTATTTGAAAATATGTTAATTTTCTCAGGTAACAAAATATTTGCATATGTTTGATTTTTCTTCTATTCTCTTTAACAGACAATTATTTAAAGAACATTAATTTCTGATAATGTGATTTTATTGTACTTGGCTTCTTGACAATATGAATTATTCCTATTTTCCCAAAAGTAGTTCAGCTGCTCAATTTTCCTTACTGAAAAACTGCAGTACTCTTTTGGTCTCTTAATGGATTTTAATTTGCTTTATAAGGCACTGAACTTTTAATTTATTTAAAACTTTAAGAGCCTAATTTTTTATTTCAAGTCTGGCATATAAGTATACTTTTCATCAGACAAGATTTTTATTGACCTATGTTGGGGAAACTGTATAGTTTTCATCTTTTTAATAATTTTTGATAATTTTATAGCTACTTATATTTTTATGTTTAAGAAAGCGTGTAGCTTGTATTCTAACAGATAAAAAGGGTATTTGGTGATTATAGTACAAGTTGTATGTTTAAATTTTTAAAAATCTTATTGCAGTAAGCAACACATTTCCAAAACAATGCAATAGGTGTGTTTGAAGCCAGGAGGGCAGTATGAGAGGTGTTAATAGCAATGCGTCTCTCACCATGATTCACTTACTAGATTAAAGCATTCATGATTTCTTTTGAATACTTCTCATCAATCAAATGTTCACCCCCCAAAAATTGTCAAATGACAGCACTAAGCTATGTCCTCATCTGCCTTACTCACCAGTTCTTGCACTGTGTGACTTCTGGCTCGTCTTCAAAGGCCAAATGACCTTGAAAGGTAAAGATTTTGAATTAATTCTGCACATCAAGGCAGCTACAGCTGTGCAACTAAGAGCCTCTCTATAGAAGACTTCTAGAAGCACTTCGCAAGTGTCAAGAATAATGGAATGAGTGGTGTGAATCCTGGGGGACTATTTTGAGCTGTATCAATGATAATACGTCCTTCACTGTAATAGTTGTTTTAATTTAAACATTCTCTGGTAATATAACACTATACTTGTTGATTTGGCATTTGTAATTTCTGTTTTTTTTCTGTTATCTTTAACTGTGAAAACATTGTGTGAAAACAAAACTGTGAAATCATTTTCAAATTATAATTTTATTTCCTACACTCACACATATATTCTTATTTCTGTATGTATATATAGAGAGATTGATATTTATATGCATGTAAGTTGGTATATTTATAAACATTTAGCTTTTTTCAGTGCATTTAGCTTTAATTTCCACAAAATGTCATAATTGTGAAAATAACTATTTTTTACTTGACTCAAATTTTTATGTGATTTCTTGATATCCCATTAAAAATACATTGTGATATATTGAAAGAGTATTCAGTCATTTAGGAATGTTTACTAATATTGTGATGATTTCATTGTCATCATATACTAAATAATTTCAAATGATCTATGATCCTCATAAAGATATTCATGTGACACTCATTTTGGCTTAAAGATAACCTGCATGATCTTCCAATTTGAAGTGTCATATTTTCTATGTTTTCAAGGTTGGCGACCCTGTGTATTTATTTGTGTTTTATTTCTGATATTTACTTTATTTAAATTTCCCATTCTTATTTATAAATATCTGGATGATACTTATAGTGCTTATAATTTTTACATTATCATCCATATTTTACTCACTTAAAATTATGATTTCACAATGTGTTAGAAAACTTTCATTATTTTAAAGAAATTATTTACTATTGATCGATCTTAAAGAGAGCTTTTATTTTCTTCAGTATACAGGATTATTTCTGTAATTCTTCTCTCTATCCCTTTTTATTTCTTTCTCAGCTCTTCCTCACTTCCTTTCTCATTTCCTGTCTTCTATTCTTTCTTCCTTTGTATTAATTAGTCTGATTATATGAGGGTGAAGATTAACTTTATTTTAGTTTTCTAACTGAAGTATTCTCTAATTCATAATCTTTTCTTCATTATTTTTATGTAATAAATCATTATATGATATT